>OOFG01001946.1:0-11916 GCA_900323295.1 Molva molva | reverse complement strand
TAATGGCACCTACAGCCCTGCAGCCTGGGAAAGAATCCGTCATAATGATACACATGTGCTACATCCTGTCTGGGCCACCGCCTTGTTAGAGCTCGGGGTGGAGGGTGCTAGCAAGGGGGTCTTGAGGGTGGGAAGGCTGTGTGTGTAAATCTGTGTTCATGTCGTGGTGTGTACACACACAGGGTTACGGTACTCTAGATATTTGTAACAGCTGTGGCGGAGTGCTCTTGCTTTATGCTGTCTGTCTATGTCAACCTGGGCAGTACTCTAGTGGTTAGGGGGTTCCCAGAGGAAAGAGTTCAAAACCCTATGTTCGCAGTCTGTAGGCATCCTTGAGCTGGATTCCTTAACCCCTACCTACTTCTTACTGAAATGTATCTAAAAAGCATTTAATGACAATGTATTCGTATAAAAGCTAAATGTTAAATGCAATCGCAAACTGACGTCAACCGCTCACATCCCTCCGTAGAAGCTAAGATAAGGGGTTTCATAGTGTATCAAAGTACCCCCCCTCAGTCCATTCATAAGCCAGTATGCAGTCATCCAGTCATGTGAGATAGGATTTGGGCCCGTGCAACCAACCTATCCGACTTCACACAAGTCAAAGTTGAACTAAGTGCTTCATCGCTAACACATACTTTATCTCTTAATTAACTCTCCAGTGGCTCACTGATTGACCCCGTTGCACCTGGGCAAACGCAGCGCAGCCGCCAGCAGCCCCAGGGGCCCAAGCAGCTCTTTTGATTTCAATCCACCTTGAGTCTCCCAAGGTAACCGCAGCAGTGTGGAGATGAGCGTGCCCCTCAAAGCAAGGCCTTCTGACGCTAGCGAGGGCAGATTATTCCGGAAGTGGAGATGAACATTTGGGCATCCTAAGAGGTTTAGCCGGTAATACCAGCCTGACTACCTGGGATTGTGTCCATATCCCTCCTCCCACGACCGAAATTACCAGCGCTTTGATGGCTTAAAATTAATTACTAATTTACAGGGTCTGCAAGTTTATCTTCCTCTCGGCCTTAAGCTGCCTGTTGATAACCAGCCTCAAATTGGGCCCATCATCCACCAATTGTATGGTTAATTGGGATATCAGCAGACTTGCCAATTAGTAGAGTAAGGTGCAAGAGAAAGTCAGAGTTGCATAATAAATCCTGAAATGAGGCTGTGTAAACTTTAAAGAACTTTTACACTAATGAAGAATGCTGTTAATTAGTGTTTCTTTTAAGTCTATCGTTACCAGGGTGATGGTGAGGATAAATGATTCCTTGCCTGGTTGTTGAGTATACAGGGCTTTCAGAAGCTCTGGGTCTGTGCTGCGAGGAGCGGTTAAGGAGAGGAGACGGGGGCCCTCCCTGGGCGCAGCTGACTGGCCCTCCGCCACCATGTCATCCATCCAGGGGCCTAATCAAGTTATCATATCAACAAATCTCTCATCAGGGGCCCTGCGGCTGACACCAGCAGAAAGACGCTCGCTGGGGGGTAACAAATTTCGAGCGGCAGGGCGTTGCTAAGAGAAGAGCAGAGGCACCTGTAAAGGTCCCCTCGCCCGCCCACGCGGGAGGACACTTCCGCTGGGCACCACGCTGTTCCCTGGCCCCTGGTCAGCAAATGGAGCCATGGAGCACCGAGGCTGTGGCCACAGTAACCACTGGCCCACAATAGGCCAGGGACACAAAAGAGGCACTATATCACCAAGACTGTCAATACATTTAAAGGCAACCCACGGACAATTAGCTGAAAGGGCAGCAAGGCTTCATGGCCATAGGTTCCGGCTCTATGGGCCCGCGGGATGCAAACTGTCCACCCACGTGCAACTGGCAGCTGGCGATTATACCCAGAGTACGTTCAGAGACTCCCGGGGGATGACCGTCTGACCTCTAAGTGTGTCCTGAAAAATAAACCACATGCTGGGCCGTTCCTCCAGTCATGGGTTTGGTTTATGACTCCCTGGATGGGGGAAATACTCTCCAACGGGCCGTCTTTGTGGCCTTGCAGAATGACGTGGTTAGTTTGCTCTCACGTTCCACGGCACTGGGGGTGAGATGCACCGGCCAGCTGTGTCTTCTCTCGCTTTGAACCTTGAGGATCTCCCTGCCAAGTGTTTACTTTGTGTTATTTTACAAAACAAAGCTAGAGCCCTTTTGTTTTGTTGATCTCTGGTGACAACTCTAGAATATTGGCTTCTTCAATAAAGTTCCATATTATTGTCTTTCGGTTGAACTAAACGACGCTAGTATGAGTCATCAGCATATGCCTGGATAGCGTACTGTCTCTCTTGATTAGATATTTTTTGTGAGATATTTTCAAAAAGACTTTGTTTATGTACTCCTTAGCTTTAACTTTATCCAGCATGAAAAACAAATGCCACCTTTGATTTGGGCGAGTGGGTATGAGGTCCATCTGTTCGCAATACCCTTACAAGAAAAAAATGCCCTTTAGGGCAATCAGAGCTGCCTGCCTTCCATGACCAGAACAATTTGAGGCTCTCTACTTACTTCTGAAGTGTCTAAGTTTGATGGAATCACTTAAATAGGTTGGCAAGCGATAAACCAATCGCGGCAAGATGACAGATCAGTCTCCTCTTTTAATTTTTGCCACAGTCTTTTATTTTTTAAGAACCCACATTTCAAAGATGTGAAGTAGACATTGATATACCAAAAAAAAAAAAAGAACAGGTTTTATTGATTAGCCGATGGATTTGGGGGGAACATATGCAAACAGAAAAATAAAAAGATGACTAAATGGCATCATATTTGCTAAATTAAATGAAATTGTTGAAGTCTCAGGGCTGGCAGCTAGCTCCAAGCAGAGTGCTCGTGGTGGGGGATAGACTATAAGTATGAACATATTGTGTATATAAGAAGAGCCATGACTAGAATTAGGGCAGCATTCTCTCAGTCTTCTCTTCACATCCGGCCCTGCTATAAATCATTCCTCCGACCACCGCTGTTCTCCACCTCCTACCAGCTCTTCCCATTGGTCAGGATGCTGGCCTGTGTCCGGAGAAGGCCCTGACCCATGAACCCTGGCAAGAGCCCCTGGGCCAATGGGGCGAACCGGTCAGAGCGGCGACCTCGGCACCCAGGGCTACCTGCTGCTAGGGCATAATGCAATTGGACACAGCTTTCAGAATGATGAAGCACAGCGAATTCTCCACGCTGACCAGTCCAATGGGTGCTCAGTGCTGCAGCTTCAACTGACCAAAGCTCCTCCAAAACATAAGGAAATGGCCTCTTTGGATATTATGTCACAGATGCCTTTTTTTGTTTTAGGCTTTCCTATCCATATTGTGTTTTAAAGTAGTTTTTCAGTGCAGCAGATTGGGCTCTTTTCAATAGGGCAAGGCAGAGAGGTAGTGTTTTAAAGGGTCATTGTTTCCAAGGCATCTTTCTGTGTTGTTGGGTGTTTTGTCAAAAGAAGCAGGTTTATAAAGAATGGGTGCAGCCTGCTTTTAAACTGTAACTATATATATTTTTAACTGCAACTGATTACTGCGGGTTGTATGAGACATATGTTTCAATGTCTTTAAAAAAATATTTGCCCAAAATATTTTATTGCCATTTTGAGAGCTTTTTAATCAGAATACAACCTATTTACATAGGTCATGTCAGTCAGGCCTAAAGTCGGGCTCCTGCTAAACTATTCTGTCTTCCCCTCTGTTTTGTTAATGGCCCAGGGTTCACGCTGGCAGCATAATTACTAACATTAGAGCATGCTGAGAATGCCTCTGCATGATGCTCACCCCATGGGGTACAAAACCCCTACATGCCTATCAAGAGCAAAGGTGTGCCAACAATCCGGCCTCTTCCAGTCCTTCCTGCACCAAAGGTGTTCTCCAGGGACTCCAGTGTGCTCATGCAGGTGCTGCCCCCTTCTCCCCAACCTGTGGGACCCCTCAGAGTCAACACAATAACCATCCCCTATGCCCCACGGAGACCAGCACTCAATGCAAACAAATGCACCCAACCGACAGGAGAGATTAGGCAAATGACTTGTTTGGGGAGTATGCAGAGTCTCTCAGGGCTAACAGAGAGGGAGACTGGTTGAATTTCCGCTGGGAGCGTTTGCATTACAGAAAATGGTGAGGAACAAAAGCACCTGGCCACAGCTCACCTGGGTCCAAACAGGATGCATACTCCCAAGTGGGTTGGTTAAAAAAGAGAAAAGGTTTTAGAACGGGAGAATGGGATGAGGTGCCTATATGGAAATCCATTTTGTTCAGGATTCTTCTCTCTGAAGCAATAGTTGAAGTCGCCTATTTCCTATGGTAATACAAAGGATATTAGTGTTCATTCAATGCATGGCATAAGGAGCATACTCGTTCATGTGTGTATCATATATTGTTAAGGGTTACCATGTGTCCCGGAAGATGTTTTCCAGTCATGGAATACCTATGGAAAATGGCTAAATTTATAAAATGTCTTGGAAAAAGCGAGAACATGTCATAGAAAATTGCGCAGTTACACTGCAAAAAAGATTTCATGTTCGTGTGGGCTACCAACTAAAAGTTGCACAGTTGTCTGTCAAAAATAATAAGCCCTCTTGCAATGCTTTTTGAGAATATACTCGTGTGAGATGTTAGTGAACATTTGAAGGAAGTATCCGTCACTGAATAAAATACAACTTTACATTACTGAACAAATGTTTGTACGCTTTGTTTTGCAGATGGTTGCAACATCATGCTAATTTCAATTGATAGGATTAGCTAAAGTGTTTGCTCACCTGCCTCAGTAAGGAATCGTTCTGTTAAATCCAGACACAGCTAAATATTTGTTGTCCGTTCTGATTTAATACAGGAGACAATGTGTTTTTTGTTTCCTTAAAACATTATAAAATTAAATAACATGGTAGAAGATTAATAAAAATTGCCTGCTTCATAACTTCAGTGCGTGAGAGAGGGAGAGAGAGACAAAGGGGAATTGGCCTATCTTTAAAAAGAAAATGGCATATTCAAGTCCACCGCTAACGTAAATGAATGGTAAAATATCGTTTTGAATAAGATGGAGAATATACACAAACTTAAAGTACAATAACTTGAGTAACTATAATAATTTATAATATTTGAGCTGTGTGCTTACCTTTAACACCAAGAGTGCCTGGATTGGCAAATCAAACTATGTGAAAAGTCATGAAGAGAATGCTGAGTTTCAATCACTGCATTTAAAATGATAGACTTTCAAATAATTGATCACTAGTGCGCGTGGATGTTTGTGTGTGTGTCTTCTTTCGGCAAGCGCAAAATACTTGATAGTAACAGCCAGTGGCGTGAATATAAGTGATACAGCCATTGCAGTCGCATTGGAGCACCGAGAACCGAGGGCCCCGGGCCCCAAATACCTGGAAAACAATAAGCTAAAAAGAGTGGGAACCCTGATTGTTATATACATATGTGTACCATATAGACAACAACCCACTTGGAAAGGTTCTGAAGGCAGAGTTTTTTCTAAAAACTTTTGGATGCCGAAAAAGAACTACAAAAACATTAATGTGTTAAATGTGCAGAAGTGTACAGTGTTCCCAAATGTTTGATAAGACATGTGAGTGTTAATCTATTTAACCTCTGGGTTTTGGTAATCCTGGTATACTGTCATTTAGATATAGTTTATAAGAATCAAAAACAGGACATTCATCAAGCCCTGGTTTTACCCCATATACTATTTTCAAAATAGCATTGTTGTTTTTATTGCTAGCATCCTATGGTGTTCTTTAAAGTTTAGACTTGCTATTTACTTTAATCTGTCCAATACTACTCTACATTTGTATGTGTAAACACAGTGGATCTTCACTGATATAACTAAATCAATCAATGAAGTACTCTTCAAAGTGTGGGCTGAAAACGAGAATGAAAAAACCCTGGTTTGATGGTAGTATGAAATTAGCTATTGTGTTATCTTCAAAACCAACCAAGAGTTGCCGTCAAAGTGTATTTCATATGGGCCAGTAAGTCCCATTACTCATCTTTGCAGAGGGTTAGTCATGGGGTCCTGGTGGTGTGAATGGGGCCGGGTGCAGGGTACAATGCTTCCTATGTCTATTGCTCTGGCCCCTAGAATTCCAGATGAGTATAGATGAGAAGAAGCGAGGGACAGGAAGGCGTGGCATTATGTCATCGTGGCATGTGCACGAGAGAGCGACAGTTGGTAGCAATCTGGGCCTGTGTTCTTGTCATTGGCGCAGAATTGAAAGGCCGGATGGCGGGCGCCAAAACGTTGGCCAGGAAGAGCTAGAAGACAGAGATTAATGGTTGGAAGGTCACAGGCCTCCGATGACCAACGGGGTCCGGCCAGTTCTTCATATCTGTTAGCCCGACTGGTCAATCGATTGGTTTTGGAGCATTAGTCATAAACCCAACCTAGGTCACCGAATTCAGCCATGTCTTTGCCCAAAGGCTAAACGTTGTTGGCCTGTTTGTATAACTTGCTGATGTATAAAGCGATGAATGAATTGTGCGTTTGGAATAATTGTTCAGTTTTTTGTGGATTATAGTAACATAAATCAATGTTTTTTTTCCCTCTGTGTTAAAGCTGTTTCTGGGGCGTACCATTTATTTTGTACCATCTTCTATTGCTTTTGAATGAAAGTCATAAAGACTTTCATTCAGGACATCTGATCTGGGATGTTTCAGTCTGAGCCATTTAAACGGAATATTGACTGCATATATATAGCGCTTTTCCAACCTCAGGCCACTCAAAGCGCTTTAATGTTTTAACAGGGATGATTGTCATAGGGGGTCATAGACAGATAGTTTTGCCCTGAGCGGGCCTGGAGCAGATGCAGACAGTAGTTGTGATGCCCTGCAGGGTAGCCATTAGGGAAACAAGACGAGGGAAGCCAAGGGGATGTCCACTCCCCAGGGTTCTAATCCGGAACCATGGGCTCCTCTTTGGGAAAAGACCAGCTCCCCAGTTCCTCATCTCTGGACTTCTCCGGCAGGTGCTTCAGTCAGCCAGCAACCCAATTAGACATCCCTGTGGCTCAGTTGCTTTTGTGACAGACTTAAGCCAGTAGGAGCATTAACTCTTGCCACATCGGCTCCAATGAGAAGGACAGCAGGGTTGCCTTTTTCGGCTTGGTTAACTTTATTGTTGCATTTTTTTGTTAAGACGTTCGTAACGTCCAAAATCCGGACTTAGACCAGTGGATCTTTTCATGCAATGTCAACAAAAAAATGTGAAGACAAAGAAAGCTTAATACAACTCTGCATGGGCTCTTAATTGCAAATAAATTCCTTGACTGACATTGTCAGGGAGTCTTCCTACAATTTCAGATGCCCGGTCACACTTCTGTAACGATGTATCACACTGCTTTTAAAGAGCTGCCCCGGCTATCATGCCAGTTGACTTATTCTCTTCTCACCGGCGGCCTCTTCATTTCTTAGTTATTTCGTTTGCTGGCATCTGTTCAGAGCTCCTAACTGCAGAGTCCTACACACTATCCCACCTTTTAATCTGGGTCTTGGAATCAGCACTCCCATTATTGACAGGCTTTGAGCTGCAGCATGAGAGTGAAATTAATTGTGTGCTAAGCAGAGTGGAATTAACGGCTTGTGCTGAAATCTAGGGCCGGGGTGCGCTTATCCCTACGCCGATCCCCCCTTATCCTGCTTGTTACAGGAGCTGGGCCATTGTAGATGGCGAGATGATTGTGTGGTTTCAGCCTCTTGTCTCTGTCTCCTTTGTCTTTCGGGGGAGAGCGGCCTTTGTCCGCTGCCTTGTTCCTTTTAGGTTGTATCACAGCTGGCCTCTTTAATTCACCCTAGACACTAGGTGACTCTGCTGCCCACAGTAGTCTACTGTAAACATACACACACACGCATGCACGCACACACACATACCTACACAATTCAATTGATACTTTTAAACTTGTTTAAATAGCCTTTTTATTCTTAACTCCTAACTTTCTAATGACATCTTATTTTTAATACTGAATATTTTTTAATTTGCCCATTTTAAATGTAACATCTCCTCTTAAAGCACCAATACTTAACGTATGTTTGATATTGATGTGCGATCATCTCTGTTCGTTTCTTTTCTTTCTTTTTCTGGCAATCAGCTAATTTGGCTAGTTCTGAATTGACCGGGGACTAGTAATTTACACAACAATTACCCAGTCGCCACCAACGTTCTCAACAGAAATGTCTCAGTCAGGGTAGTATTGCCACAGGTCCGGCCTGGGAATCCCCAGCATGTGTTGTTTAGCCATCTGCCCACTCCGAAGATGCCGAGTCAGAGAGCTCCACAAATAGAACTAATATATGGTAGAACAATTACCCCAAGCAGCCTGGTAATGATTTTATGGGGTCTAGGATGACAGCCTCCAACATAAAACTACAGGATACCCACAAAAACCTAACATGGCTGTAAATATGTATTAACCAGAAAATGGGGCTTGTGAGGGATCATTTAGGAGAGACAAAGACCGACCTTTGGACAAAGAAGCGAGATGCAGTTAGAAAGAAGGGCTACTACTTAGCTAATGAGTTGCCCCATAGAGATGTTAAGGGCGGGGTCTTCAGGAAGAGCGGTTGCCCCACTGGCTGGGCCAGATAGACTATAAAGTGTGTTGGTACCGAGCACTGTTCATTGTGGCCATGCTAATCAGCCAAAGCCCTAGTCATATCTTACATGCTTTTATTGTGGAATTGGGGTATAGGGGACAAAGTCATTACGGAGGGAAATCAGACAAGAGAAGGAGGAGAGGCTTTGTTGAGTGTTTCCCTCTCTTCGAGTGTCAAAATGTAGAGCCCCCTTCCAACCGACCAATAAATAAAAAAATACTTGTAGCTGGAGTGACTAGAGGACCAGCCACTCTGCCTCAGAGTCCTTCAGCCACAAGGGCACTTGTCTCAACTCCGGACCTCTCTTGTAGGCCCCATCTCTTCCCAGTAAGGAGAAGTGGTCGGCTATTAAAAGTAATTGACAGAGAAACCCTTATGTCAAATGAACATCTTGGTGTAAAAAGTACAGAAAGGCCTCAGTCCGCTGAAATCCTCAAAAGGGGCTGAAGATAACTCTGAGACAATAGTTTTGCCGAAGCGCATCTTTATCTTCAGCAATGCAACGAGGGAAATGGTTCTAGGATCAAGGGGATATTCTTCATAAAGTATCACAAACAGCCTTGCCTTTTATTCTCTCAACAATCTCGGCGTCAAAAGATGTTATCTAAAAAGTCAAAAGTACTGGAGTTGTTTGTATCCAAATGCCAATCTGAAGGCTTTTAGCTTTATTATCCCATCTCAAAAGTCGAATTGTGGGGTATCAGTGTTGTTGTGTTAAGGTAGATGGGGGCCTGGAGATTATACGGCCGATTGAAATGTAAAACGGCTATGGCAATTACCCATAACCACAGCACAAACCTTGCCTGAAACAATGCAACTAGTTTCAAAGGCTGGGAGCCAGGCATATCCCAGAGAGGCAGGAGTAGATAACAAGCAAGCATCAATAAGGTAAAAAAGGGAAAAGAATATCTTTAATCTTGCCTACAGTGATATCGGCATTAGAGCATCCTCATCAGCTAAACACCCGGTGAATCAACTTTTTTTTTAAGGGGTGGGAAAATGGTTTAACAATGAAAAGCCTGGTCAATTTTGTTTTTGTGACATGTTGATTAATTTACTTTAAAATAAATGTATGAATAGATGTTTTTGGTCACATCGGCACTTGGGGATTTGGGAAAATGGTTCTGATTGTGGTATCTTGTTATCTATTTAGACTGATTATAGTAGATAAAAACTTGGGAACAGGTCATTTGAGGCATGTGGTTTTAAATTGGTTCATAAACTAGAGGCTAGCAACAACTCTTAGTTTAGTGAAGGCCTATACACATGGATGACAGTAGCAGCTGACTGACTTCTATTGTGAATTGATCTGCTAAACCCTGTGACACTGTACTGTCAGTCTATGGTTCCTAAATCCACCAGGATTGGTGCAGATTACATACCTCCCCTCCCCCCGACCTACCATGTGCTGCTTTTACTCCACAGCTCTGAAAGGTCTGTTTGGCATGGGCCTGTGTAAGGTTTAGCAGGCCACAGACCAATGTAAGTATGCAAATGTATCCAATACAATCCAATACAGAGAATAGGTATGTGATCAGGACAACTGCCACCGTTATAAAGGACCTGGGGCCCTTTTATTAACGGCGGTCTCTTGGTGGATTAGTAAGTACACTGTTTCAATTGTGTGTTGGCGGGGTGGGGATCTTTTTTCCATTTGAGGTGGGGTGTGGATTGAGGACACACACAGACACACACACACACACAGGACAAATCTTATCTTGTCCCTTTGATTCCCCCAAATAGGGTAGATTTCTCACTCTGTTTCTGATGCCATGGCTTCGCTCCCTCAATACCAGGCTTTACTGGCTTTGTGTATCCTCTGCACCCTCCATCCCACTTCAGATTGACCCCGCTACCCCTGACGGGCCAACGGCCCCCGTGTGACGAACAGATGTGGTGTGTGGTGATCCAGAGTCACAACTCACTGGCGTTCGCTACCTCCATCCTCTGTGTCAACACTCAGCTTTCTCTCAGCCTCCATCACACTCACAATGAGGAGTCATGTGCTTTTGTCCGAAAAACAAGGCGAGTTGGTTGTCCGCAGACCCAGCGCTACACTGATTGAGGTCAGTAAACGTCAAAGAGAGGTTGTGTGGTGATTGCCTGTCTGTTGGCGTTTGAGCTTCCAAGGCACATCTATTTGGGCTTTGAGTCATATTGCCTTACAGCCGTGTTTTAGGTTGAGTCTATTTGCATGGATTTGCATACGCTTCTGTTGAAGTTCTCTTTCACAGAAACGGCTCTTGGGCATTTTAGGTTGAGCCCATTGATCAAAAGATGAAAGGCCGTACCTATTGATCAGTTGCTGAAAGACTCTGATGAAGTGTGTGGCCATTCATGTTATGTTGACACACGCTAAATGTATGAATTCATATTTTTTCTTCATTTTGGCAAAACATATATTTCAGATAACAATCCAGACCGGCCATGGTCATGAGAGAAGAGAGAGAGAATAGAGTGGATGGAAAACCTTTCATCCGAATGCGGTGTTTTTACATTTAGCCGGTCTAGTGTGGACATAACATTTGTCTGGTGGAGAGCATTTATTATCTTAAAGCAAATGAATAAGTTAGAATTGGTTAATTCACCTTGGCATCAGCTATGCTCTCAATTCTAGGAAGGGGAAGGGTCCTCACGCTGATGTCGTTCGTTTTAACCTACGTCCATAATGTTAAAGCCCTAAATGAGTTTCTATTTAGTAGGTGTGAAGGGCCCCACCTAAGTTAACAACACAGTTACCCTGTTTAGCTAATCAATGGGGTAATGGAGGAGATGGGTGCTACTGTTTGTAAAAGGAAGCTGTGACCCAAAACGCGGCTCCTGCCTAGGTGTGAAACACATTAGCACCGCTGCCGGCCCCACTCTTATGGCCTGTATAGGCTCGGGGTACTGCAGCATGTAAGCAACACAACCAGTGGTCTGTAACCTCAACATGACCTAGCAACATGGTTTCAGATCCCTGTTGCATATGTGTCGATCCTATCAAAGGCGGGGCAGCAACACGACATCCAATTCGATGTTGCGGACCACTTGTTGGTGAATTGACGAGCTGGGCTGCGCAACATTTCAGTTGCAGGCTACGGCTAACCTAGCTTAGCTTTGATTCTGATAAACATTGAGATCTTGTTATTGCTCTACTTTTGTTTGTTCTAAGTTTGTTGCACTCTATTAGTACACAATTGGTACAAAATTGTTGTTCAACAAAACGGGGCGTCCTTTATTCTGCAATCCATTATCCACAGATTTGTCACACATTGTTGGTTGATAAATCAACCTCTAGTGTACATTTGGTGTTGGGACATCTTGCGTAGGTTGTGCAGAAGTATGAATTGTAGCCTTTAGGGGCACACCGATTTATGCGT
>OOFG01001944.1:0-12044 GCA_900323295.1 Molva molva | reverse complement strand
TTGTTTGTTTTTCCTTTTCAAATTTGCCAGTTTTTCAGTTTGTCGCTTTAACCTTTGCTCTTTTCTCGCTTTCTATCATAACAACAAACGGTGATATTACACAAAGGGCTATATTATGATAGAAAACCTGCCCCCAAGGTTGCCTTCTCAACTTCAGATATCACAAACCACATGCTGGGGCAGTCATGGATATATATATATATATATATATATACAGCGTACTTATATATTTTATAGCTTGCAAGTACACTTCTAGTTATTGAGGTTTGTCAGAGATATGTTATTAAATGCAAATCAGGTCAATGTTGACTCTAAAGTCAGTTTCATATTGACTGTTGAGCTAAGGGCTTGTATTGGTTCCTAATGTTCACATACAGATTTAAATTTAGACTTGGATTTTAATTGCGAGATTGCAAAATGTTGTCAATGTTGCACTAAAATGCATTTGATTGAATATAGTATATTTTGGCATGCTTTGGCAAGGTCTTTTTTCTGATAATATTTTAGCATTTACCTGCACTTTGTCTACAAAAAAATGTGTATGGAATATGATATTACCATATATATGATATATATTTTGGAAGAAAATACATTATACAATACAACACAATGCGGTTTCTCCGCCATGCACTTTGCCCAGATAATACTTGACGATTGTACAATTTCCTATAAGTCTGCATGCACTACTCTTAAGAGGTATAGGAAAACACTATTGATTTCTTGTGTCCTTTTTCTTTTTTAGTAAAGTAGCACAGTATGCATTCGTATCAAAGTTTACAAAGACGTGTGATATTAAACGAAAGAGACATGACATTTCAGGTTCTGCCTCATTGGCTCTTTGAGCAAACATGAGTCAGAGTACAACACAACTAGGGTCTAACAGACAATCTCAAGGTAAGCACCCCCTATCCCAGCAATCCACATCTGTATCTGTTCTTGTGTAGTCCTCATCTACCCATTGAAGCCCGTGTATAGTTTTGGTGTTATGTACACAAAACAAAAACACAATTTTTGCTATGATTTCTGCACTGTTCTTTTTAATTAATTATTTTTTGTATTTATGTATTTGTTTGCTTGCAGTCACTTTGCCCACCTGGTGGGCTTGGTCGTTTGGAGTGTTTGTGGTGGGTGATGCAGATGCTATGTTCCTCATCTTCTGAGGAACATACGTTGTATCACTCACAGTGTGTAACCATGAGCATGGACATCCCCTCTCTCATCTTTAGTTCAATCTGTCGACCAATACTGAACATCAACCATGTTTTAATGTGTGCCACTTTCGCCCCAGCAGTTCTACAGTGAAGCTCTTTCACACGTAGTGTTTACACACATGACAGAAGGAAATGGTTTTACCCCCTCAGTTGTTTATAAAACTTTTATAAACAACTTCTATAATAAATGTAAAAAATGATATAACTCTTATGTAAAATTTAACACTGCTTCCTCACCAATCCATTGCTACTATCAGGTCTAATCACAATCTGTGCCAACAGGCAGACAGGAAAGAAGACAGTACAGCAATTCCACACTTTACATGCAGCAGAATGTCTCTGTGGCTTTGCATGATATATTACTTGTGTGTTTGGGTTTCATTGTTTGTTTGAAGCCCGTTCTTATGACTTTATCGTGTAACACGTTGTGTGTGTGTGTTCTCAACGTCAAACCCTTCAAACGTCTGCTAAAAGCCTAAAATATGCAAATGTATATAGAAATATACATCAGCATATTTGATGCTATTGCCCACTTTGAAGCATGTGTGTTTGGCGCAGTTTTATCCATGCACTATGGCGAAGAACTCACACAACGTGCTAACCATCATGCAGTCTGCTGTGACAATGTGTTTGTGTCTGTTTTGTGTACGTCCCCTTATGTCCTACATTATTTTTGCATTGTTTCCATCATGTAGACTTCTTGAGAATAGTGCAATCCTGGATCAATACGAACGGGCGTCAATGAAATATGAAAATATGGAGCGGAAATTTGCACCAGCATGATTCTGATGATGGTGATGAAGGGACACTGGCGAAAAAGGATATTGCAAATGAATTAAAGAGTAAAGATGTATGACAGAGAACTAGATGAGAAACCTAGTGTGGGGATTGAGGGGAAGGAGCATAAACTCTAGTATGGAGAGAGTATTGAAACATGGACTTTAGTCAATAATGTAGTTTATAACATATGTAGTTGATGGCAGATTGTCAAAGCCAAACTTGAAAGCTATGGATATTTTAAAAGGAATTTGTTTATAAAACTACATTTGGGATAACAAATGTTAAGGTTGATAACAGGATTCAATTGATTAAACAGCTTTGGATTAATTGAGCATGCATTTCTTAAGTTTGTAGCGTACATGATTTGAATGAGATATGATTATCGCTTGCATTTTGTCAATTTTTTGGAATATGATGTGTTTAAATGGTAATGACTTCAAATAAATACAGTTTATCACTAACCTCATTCAAATGTAATATTTTTGGAATAGCCAAAAATGACCATTTTAGTACAATAATACAAGACATAATTGTATTACATATGCATGCTTTTTATATATTATTTAAACCATTAACAGACTAACATTGAGATTTGATAGCATCAACTAATACAGTTATTTGACTACAACTTAAGCCATTTAAAAATTGCATGCTATATATTAACAAATAAAACGCCAACACACATCTGACCACTCATTTTCATTTTTAAATCCCCTTCAAAAGCCTTAACTATTGAAATAATTTTTCTCATTGTGGTTATGTTCATAAAACTACTAACCACTCAGAAGATTACATTTTCTTTTTATTCAAACCGACTTTTTTACTTAGACAAATTGAAAGAGGGATAATTTTTCAGGATATCTTCTAAGATGGATTTTATGATGCTTTGTTAAAAAAAACATAAAATAAAAATATATATTATATAAAACTAATAAATAAAGTTTGCCCTTGCTTTTGTTTGTTTATCCACTTCATTTTAGACAGTGTTGTACCTGCATCACGGATTGTTTTCTGAAGCTATTACTTCGCAATCAATCATCAACACTTGTTATTCATGCTATCAGATTTCAACCTCTGAGAGAATAAGTCATCGCTCATATATCAAAATTAATGACCGGACATAAACTAAGATGTACTTTATAATGCCAAGTTCGGACATTGAGGTCCTCATGAGGAAATCCAATTTAGACCATTTTAAAGCCTCAAGAGTTATTATTTGCAATTATTTTATCATGCAGATTTTGAGAAAAGTTACCGTCATTTGCAATAATCATATATAATAATGGTACACAAATATGCAGATAATTGCAAGTACACACACACAAACACACACACACTTGTAATACTATTTCACTCTGAAGTAAGTTTCATGACACCTCTATCTGTCTATGGATTTGTCTGTCTGTCTATCTATCTTTAGTATCTATATGTATATACTTCTATCTATAGTATATATCTATCTATATTATCTATATAGCCATATGTCTATATATCTATATGTCTATCCATCTATCACTCTCTATGTATGTATATGTGTTGGTCGGTCTCCCTACATAATGTACATCACATAACATTACAAATGTGTGCATTGTGTGACATAACTGACACCTTGCAGCATTTCAATAACAGTTATTTTGAATATGTGTACAATAAACAGGCACACACACACACACACACCTCCAATATCCACTTATATCAGCACTTCCTCTCTTCTTTTGACCTTTCATTTTCACACATTAATAGGGTTAGTGTTGAATGTTAACAACAGCAGTCACTAGGAGACAGTAGGTCCTGGGGGAGACTGGAAGTAATGGTGTTTTCATCTCTCTACAGATGCTTCAGACAGATGAATCATTCCTCTGCATCTTACCAAGTTTGACACCTTGCGGAACTAACGTTTGTCTCCGCTTGTCCATCTTGAACTGCTGACTTGAGCAAGTTTAATGTAGAGTGTTGTGATGAGGAAAAACGTTTTTTTTCTGTTTATGACATTTCTAGTGTATGATTCTATTATTTATTTTGTATTATTACAAAGGTGCAATTCCTCCAACTGTGCTTGAAAAGTGGCAAGGGGAAGCAAGCCATGGAACACTAACATAATTTCAGACACTGGACTGAAACTCTCTTGTGGAAAAAAAAATAAACCTTTAATGTACATTTGTTTAATGAATAAAAAAACATTCAGTTTTTTACTGTATTTTTTTTCATGATTCCATCAAAATATATTTTATCTGCTGAAATCACGTATTTTTGCATTTAAAAGCCTATTTCAGGGTTCATTTTGTTATTTTATTTTGAGCGTTATTTATTTTCATTTGACCAAAACATTCAGTTGGACCACACAAACCTGTGGAAAAGAGAATCAGAATGTTACATCCATCCATCACGCCAATCTTATATTATTTAATATGTTTTAAGCCAAGAGCATCTATCATTATTGATAACATGAAAAAATGCTGGAACGAATGTTTTCAATAAAGTGATATAGGCCTAATGAAGATTTGGACAATGGTTTATCGGTTCCTATTTTGCGCTGCTGTTTTCTAGCTGCTGCCCCATTAAGTACTCAATCTCCCATAATCCCCTCATGCTATGACGTATAATGTAAGCGCCAAAAAGAATGACAACCACAAGAACAGAGTAAGATCAGTCTAGGCTGGCACGCTTACATGCTTTATAATGTGTATGTATTATAACAAAATAATATTCTAGTATGGTCGATTATTTGCAAAAGCTTCTATTGATGCCACAATTCCTTGCTAGAAGACAAATCAACTGTTTTTGCTATCCACAGTTCACTCAGAGTTAATTAATCTGCAGGTCAAGAGGATAAAGTCATGGTCTATACTTTGATATGTAAAGCTGCACGTCAGCATTTGCAAAGGACAACAACCCAATGGCTCGTGCAGCCATGGAAAAGCACGCAAATAAACCTGGACGTTCTTAAGCAGAAGACGGTGCGTCCGCCAACACTTCCATTGCTCTACCCCCAGGCTGTTTCGGTTATAGGCTGCACCTTGCTGCATGCACAAAGACGCAATATTTCTCTCGACTCAATCCATAGAAATCAAAGCAGACCTGAGAGAGACAGTGGCAAAGTATCCGTTTCTAGATATCAAAGCGGAATCAAACCTTCAACTGCGCAAAAAGGTATGCCTGCCAATACCATGCCATACGATGCCTAATTACCATTAATTATTAGTGGTCTTTGAAACTACAACTCTGGCTCTATATGTTCTATGATTTTGTTGTGTTACAGTCAAGGACGCTGGCAGAGACTTCACGTACCTAATCGTTGTAGTCATTGGGCTTGGAGTGACAGGTGACCACACTAAATTAGTAGGAACCACGTTTCAGCCAGATCAAAGGGCATATAGGCATTCTCGTACGCCTGTATTTAATGTAAACATGTGCATGTGTTTTTTTAGGGGGACTATTGTATGTCGTGTTCCAGGAGCTGTTCTCTACAAGCAGTCCAAATAAAGTTTATGGAAAAGCTTTTGACAAAGTCAAGTCACACCCAGAGGTAAGCCCAACCAATATTTGTATTACACTTAGATGATTTGACAGACTTCTTTCCAAAGCAAATTCCAGGTGAGACTGAGAACAAAGCATACAATCAGCAGTGTGCATAGTGCTACACAACTCGTCATTTATGCCCCAAAAACCCATATAAGGAGGAGTTCCGCTCCATTTGTGCAGAAGTGCCATCCAAAAAATAAAGTGTGGAGCTTGAAGTCCTTTCGGAAATCGATCAAATAAAACATTAAATATTTAGCAACGTCAGTGTGGGGGCATTAAAGCACCCGCTAAGGAGCGAGTAAAAAAGTGTATCCGTTGTCTCCTGACGGCTGCCGTGTACATAATAAAAAGTTTTACAATAGATTCCATAGGACGGTTTAACAAGGCCAGGCACCTCGGTTTGAGAGGTTGATATTACTATTGCAAACCAAAAATATGAATCCTGTCATGTTTAATAATGTTAACGCTGTTCTGAAGAGTAGGCTGTAAGGCCGGACAGTTTGAGTAAGCTCACAGATGGTGGTTTAGTTTAGCGCATTTAGTGTACGTCCATAGATCAGGCCACAAACACATGCACACACATCCGGTAACACACACACCTCAAATAAACCCACACACATATCTACAGCCACGTCACATTGAAATATCAGTCAACCAACCCAGAGCTGTACCGCCACCATCTTGAAACTTCATGGAACATAACCCTTGTTTGCATTCTGACCGATGGCCACTCATAAACGCCATGGAATAGGAATCGTTAATGTTGTGCATACCTAAGAGAAAATTTGTAATAAGAGGATTTTGGTGAATGCGAGAACTTAAAGCGCTTGTCCGAACAATTTAAGATAAAATCTGTGCGTATGAGTTGTTCGCATGCGTATGCATTAGGCCCAATGTCTACAACAAAATAAGAAAATAATTGACTTGATGTTCCGAGAGGAGAGGGGTCTTCAGATTTATTGGAGAGACTAATCCTATTATTCATGTATATAATCATAAATCTGTATGGGTGAATGTGTGTGCTGTGCTTTCATGTATGCATCCATCCATTCCTTCCTTCTGTAGGTCATTGGTGCATTTGGGGAGCCAATCAAATGTTACGGGGAGACTACCCGACGACAAAGGAGACAACATGTCAGGTGGGGGATGCAACTATTTCATTTTATAATTTGCATTCTTGTTTGGATCAGGAAAGGGCGAAGTAAGATAAGCTATTCAATGCATATTTAATATCTCGTTGAGATGTGGAAACCAAGTTACCTAATCAAAAAACATGTTTGCTGTAAACTTTGATTGGATAGCTGGGTAAATTACACCCCCCTGGTGTCCAAAAGTTGACCTATTTTGCAACTTTTCAAGCGATTCTATGAGAGCTTTCAAAGGATAAGTCAAGTTTCATATTTTTCCACAGTCAACACATGATCTCACAACTTAACACCCCTGTGTCCTCTCACTATAATTGCGTTACGTGTAGCAGAGAGAGATTGTTTGTCTTTCTGATAATTTAATAGATCATTTCAGATAGTTCTTTATATTAAACAAAGGAAGCTAAGCGATTTTGTGAGTTTGCTCTCAAACTCGTCATGGATACAAAGCGAATCCACTCAATCTATATTCTCCCAGGTGTTATCTATCCATAGGGCTCAAGATTGTGCATCTGGCCCTTATATTTGTTAGAGCTATTCATGATTTAGTCTTTTCCTGGCACAAGAAAGAATCGTTAAACAAAAGCTTCCATTCACAGTTGCGATGAAAGAGTATGTGCTTCGCCACGGACGTTAACTGTGAATCTCTCCACTTTCCTCTCCAGTCATTCAGAGTACCTGAAGGATGGCCTGAAGCACATGAGACTCAAGTTTTATATTGAGGGATCAGAGCCAGGCGTGAAAGGAACCGTTCATTCAGAATCCAAAGAGGTTTGTATTTTGTTGCTGTTGTTGTTGTTTTACAGACATGGCAAACTCATGTCGTTTTACAGCAACTTTCCTTTAGCTTCCACTTGCAAAAACAACCCAACTACTGATTTTATACTACAGGTTTAATAATTCATTGTCTATTGCAATATGCACGCTAATCAAGCTACGACAGTGTTTTTGTATCATCTCATTTCTTTTGTCCTCCTACAGAATATTGAAACCGGCAAGTACGAGTTCCGTTACATATTTGTGGAAGTTGACGCCTACCCAAGACGCACAATCATTGTAGAGGATAATCGATAATGTGGAACTGGACTAGTGTAATATAATGTGTGCTATCCGAATGTTCTGTACTAAAGAAGCCACAGCGTTCTGTGTAAATATTCGGATGAAAGAATATCTAATAGAGAACTGTGTTGATTTTGTAAATGCTATAAATCTCATTGATGCTCCTTTTGAGGTTTTGCAGCCTCATGTCCATTACATTTTATAAAATATTCTTATAAAAGTTTTCAAAAATGTTGAAATAATTTACAAATGAATTGGGAAATGTTAACACCTTTTGTGAACTAAATCTTTATGTGCATCTAAATAAATCATACATTTTATGTGAATTTGTGATTGTGTTACTGAGTAAGTAACCTAATGCTTTATGAGGTCAATTATTATAATGATATGGCACTATAGCTACGCCTCGTGCCTAACAACGCCTTCTAGCTGTTCTAAAATCACAGCCTCAAGTGGCTTATTTCTGATACTATAGGCTACCTGCTGTGCTATGTGGTCACAGGTGTGTATTTTACAATTTCTTCGATAAATAGGATTCTACACCCATTTTTCTCTAAATGACGATCTTATTTTAGTAACAGTGACAACGTTTCCGACCTCGCATACATCCGCTCCCTCACACCCCCTAGTGGCCAGCTCAGGAGCCGCCGCTGGTATTAATACCGTAACACTGGAGCAGTAGGTAGGGGGGACCCCCGATGGCCACCGGGTATTTCCCACAGAGAGTGCGTCCATCAATTATATGTATGAAAAAAGATCTTGCAACAAGGCTCAGAGTCTGCATGAAACGAGAAGGAAAACCATTTTTTAAAGCTTTTATTAAAACATTCAAGTGGAAAAAAAAAAATACACAAAAACAAACAAAACATCTTTAAGTAATACCATCATCGATCAATAACTACAAACATTAATGATTTTTTTTTAACTGAAAAGCGGAAAAGTGAAGCTGAGGGTGATTGTGGGCTTACTATATATTCCAGCGGAGGAAGAAGAGCTGGAAGAGAGAAAGAAAGTGTTCTGAAGCGTTGCATGAGGAGTGATCGTCTTCAGCCTTCAGCCTGCCAAGTACGCAGGGTTCCGCAGCGGCACAGGAGCTTTGCAAATGCCTGACAGGTGTATGTACATGTATGCGTGCCTGTCAGGTGCGTTCGTGTGAATTGCATTGAGTGATGTGTACATATACATGTTTGTATGATCTTCAGCGTTTATTTCCGTTTATCACTGAATGCTTGCACCGGTATACATTTGGTGTGTTGCGTACGATGTATCGAGTACGACGTAACGGTGTGTGTTTCGCTCAGATAGTCCCTAGACTACCCACCCTTCCCTGTGTCCCAAATCATCCGGTCAAACTGGACGCCGATAAGACGCTTCCAATCCATGAGGCCTTTCTCAGGCACATGCTAAGCTACCAGTATGTACGGGACTGGTTGTGGTTTTGTGTCCAATCCTTTAAAACATATTTTTGGAGTGTTTGTTTATTTTTTGCGGTAGTCGTCTGCGTAGGCCCTGTGGTCTCCGCGCTCGGGGAACTGGTCTCCGTAGCCCCTCAGCATGTCCTGGAAGCTGGGCATGCCCTGGGGGGCCTGCTGCTGGGGGTAGGGCATGTAAGGCTCCTCCTGCCCGCTCTGGTAGGGCTCCGACTCGCTCTCCGCCGCCCCCTGGTGGTAGCTCTGCTCCTCCTCCTCCTCCTCAGGGTGGCGGTGCTGCTGCTGCTGCTCCTCCGGCTGGGCCTCGGCGGCGGTCGCCTCTTGTTGGGGCTCATAGCGGCGTAGGCGGCAGTCGCGGTCGTACTCCGGGTCGCAGTCCGGGTTGCTGGGCTCCATGACGCCGTTGCGGGAGCCGTCGGCGTTCAGGTGGGGCTCGTAGGGCTCGGCCGGGTGAGGGCGGACGTTGGGCCCGGCGCGGGGCTCGGTGGGCTTCACGGGGTAGCACTCGCGGTCGTAGCCGATGAAACAGTCGTAGCCTTCCTTGGTCTTACCCGGAGGCCCCAGCGGGTTGTGCTGCTCCTGGGCGGGCTGCTCGTAGGGGTTCTGCCTGGCGGCGTGCGGGCCCTGGGCGCGGCGCGACGCCTCGCGGAGTGCAGCGAAGGGGTCGTTGGCGTTGACCTCCGGGGCGGCACCCAGGCGAGGGGCGTGGGGATCGTTGGACTGGGCTTGAGACATGAGCTGGCGTAGCATGGCATAGGGGTCGTTAGCTGGAGCCGGAGTGGGAGCCTGGCGGTACATGGCGTAGGGGTCGTTACCTGGAGCCGGAGTGGGAGCCTGGCCGCTAGCCTGGCGGTACATGGCGTAGGGGTCGTTAGCTTGAGCGGAAGATGGGCCGCTAGCCTGACGGTACATTGCGTATGGGTCGTTTTCTTGCGCAGAAGCCTGGCTGCTAGCCCGGCGGTACATCGTGTAGGGGTCATTCTCTTGTGCAGATGCCTGGCTGCTAGCCCGGCGGTACATCGCGTAGGGGTCGTTCTCTTGCGAGGAAGCTTGGCCGCTAGCTTGGCGGTACATGGCGTAAGGGTCGTTCTCTTGCGCGGACGCCTGGCCGCTAGCCTGACGGTACATAGCATAAGGATCGTTAGCCTGAGTGGATGCCTGGCGATACATGGCATAGGGGTCGTTAGCCTGAGCGGCGGCCTGGCCACTGGCCTGACGGTACATAGCGTAAGGATCAGGAGCTCTGTTAGCGTGAGCGTGAGCAAAGGCGTCTCTGAACATAGCGTAGGGGTCGTTGCGCTGCTCCGCTGGGGCGGCGCGGATGGCAGCGGCGGCGGACTCCTCCTTCTGCTCATCCTTGTACTTCTCTGGCGGGCTGGCGAACTTGGTGGCGGTGAGGGGGTTGCAGCCCTCCTCCATCAGAGGGTTGCAGGATCCAGGGCCGGCACGAGCAGGGGGGTTGGGGGCACGGGGCGCCTGGATGGGATGGGACCACAGGAAGGGTTAGTCGCAAAGACAGCGACAAGCTGAGTTACCGATCAATACACCTAATCAACAGAGCAAAACACATTACCAGAAGTTCAGCAGTGTTGGTGCTGTTCCCATGATTTGAGTAATTGGCTGAGCCTTTGATTACTCTTTGTTACTTTTTACGAGTATTGATAGTACTGAGTACTCTTGCAAATTACTTATTAGAGAATAAAGACGAGAAGACAAACGAGGCAGCAAGCCTCACTGTCTCACGTTTGCTACACAAGATTGTGAACTCGCAAGATCGGGATGATCTCTCGAGGCTAATCCAATGTGTAAGACTTATAGTAAGACAAATATTTTGTCATTAATAAGACGGTTAATAAGGGGTTGGTCATCTTCAACAGGATCCCTCTTCGGGCTTGGAGTCAAACACCCTGACCACTAGACGATCCTGCCCTTGAATAGGAAATCCTAATAATAACAATAAAAGGAATATGGATATCACTGAAGAACAATAATAGTAAAAGCTACTACCGAAAGAGCGGCTTCGTAGGCGCAGCGGGGGTCCCTCAGGGGGTCACAGTTGGGGTACTTCAGGTAGACTCCAGAAGGGGCCTTCTGCACCAGCTGGGGCTGGCAGCCGGGGTCTTTCTTGGGGTCGCAGCCCAGGTGGGCGTAGGACGGGAGGGGCCCGGCGGCGGGTTTGTACCCGAAAGCGGCCTTGAGGTGGTACTGGAGGCACTCCACGTCCTCCGCCGAGCAGATGCGGAGAAGCTCCGCCTTCTGCTCCTGTGGTGGGGAGGGACCGAGGAGGAAGTGAGCAAGGCACAAACTGCAGGGCTAATGCTGGCGAGGCTAATGCTAGCGAGGCTAATGCTAGCGAACATGTCAGCTGCAACAGGAAGTTGCTGATTTTATGGTAGCAAGGCCATAAAATCAGTTCATTATTTAATTTGCAATATTTGCTATCATTTTATTCATCGTTTAATCATCCAATGAAATTACATTTTTAGATGCATATCATTTAGGAGCGGGGAGGAGGGTTAGGCATCTTGCATTCGAATGCCTAGTCTCTCCGGTGGACATTGGGGATCGAACCCAGTGCCTTCTTAGGAAAAGAACCAGAGTGTCAGAAACTACAAGCAGCAATGAACTACACCCCTACCTCAAGGCAAGGCAAAGCAAGACAGATGCTCTTGGATATAAACACAAAGGCCTCACATAAGCAGGAACGACACTTCTAAAGTCAATGGAGGAGGGCAATCCATGCCAGACAACAAACCAAAAGGAGGGTCCGGGGGGGTACCTTAGTCAGGAAGGGCTGCACGGCCGGGGAGTAGTAGTAGTACCCGGACTGGGGGTTCTTGGCCGGGGCAGCGGCGCGGGCGTAGACAGGGGCGGGGGCCGCGGCCGGGGCCGCCTTG
>OOFG01001943.1:10000-13244 GCA_900323295.1 Molva molva | reverse complement strand
GGGGGTTGGTTTTTCTGATAATTTCCAGAACAATCGTTGCAATATTTTCTCACTCACCAAAGAGCAATTTGGTCCTTCGGGTAGTTTAGACGCTCAACTGTCCCCAGGATGAGAGGCAGTGAGTGTCCCGAGTTGCGGCAGACCAGCGCTATGAGAACCCGGGGAGCGAGAAGCGGGGACTCGGGGCTCCACCGCTCCTCGGGGAAATACCCTCGGCTCAACCCCGAAAGAAGAATGGTCAGTAGTAGAGGCAAAAGTGAGTCGACCCGGTGCATGGCAAGAATCAGAGTTGTGACAAGGCACAGCTGCAGATAGTACACTGTACACGGGATGTGGATGATGGGACTACTTCATTTATTTGTTATGCCGACTCCATAGACGACAAGCACGTAGACGGCGATTTAAAGGGATATGGGAGCTCCAACGATACCGCAGGTTCACATTAGATTGGAACGGATTCGGTTACACGTTATGCTGCTGGCACATATCAAAGTATAAGTGGTATTGGTTAACTAGTATATTACAGCATACTTTAGAATTTCGATAATTTGCTCCATTTTGCCTGTCAGTGAATTGTTGGTGTAATTCAATGCAATACTGTTGTCGACATTCCCTTTAAGAAAAATCCACGCCCTCTAACACTACGCTGTCCGCTGGAATCTGCTAGAAAAACAACTGGGACAGCCATGCATGGCACATAGGCATGTGATGATAAAAACTACTGCTATCAAGTAACATGGATCAAGTTAAGCCATGTTTCTTTCGTTTTTTATACCGTCATGTCGTCGGTGGGAAGTCGGAAAAAAATTAAATAGTGAAACACAAATCATCACCCTGTTACAAAGGACACTGAATGGTACCGTCCTTGAGGCGGATGACATCCATAATAGAGGTTAACCACTGCACAGCTGGATGCACCTTCAAGCGCTTAAGCGTTTGCATTTGTTTGAATAGCCCATTTGTCCTTTTTACTATAGTTTTATGGATACCAGAGATCAGTCATATGAAACCCTCCGAATCCATATATTACATATAGCTAACTGTATAGTGGTGAGCAATGTGAACAATAGGTTTACTTGAATCATGGTATGGATGCCTCCGGTAAAAAATGACCACTGGATCAATGATTACGTATCCACATATCTAAACCAACTGTCTCACATTACATGAACTACTAATAAGACAAAAACCGAATAACAACATTCAATACATCCATGAATAAAATACAAGAACTGCAGTTAATGATAATGTTGTCCTGTAAGGGAGTGATTTAATAATGGGTTTAAACTGGCCATTTGGTTAATTAATCACTTTGTTAATGGACACTGATAATCAACACATATGCTTATTATTTATTCCTAAACATTAACATATTTCAGCTTGTAACTGAAAGTTTCATCCCAAATGGTTGTGTTGATAGAGAGATGTTGATAGAGAGGAGAGGACGCTGCTTCAGGACCAGATGGAAACCACAGACACAGGAGGAATCCTTTGAGTTGAAACAGGTCTTTGTGTTCCAATGTGGAGCCCATATTTTGCTATAATCCATGCCAGCCGGTCTCACTACGGGCCAGGCGTTCATATTCGTTTGTCTTTGAATATGTCCCAAATGTGCATGCGTTTTTACATGTCCCAATTGTGGTGACTCATGTTTTTGTTTATTGAATTCATGCCACAGTTGGTGTTAAACATGCAGACTTTGCCATGAAATTACCAGAATATGTCAATAGAGTTTGTAATAAGCCTAAATGATAATGGAGGATATATCAATGCCTAATTGGTCTGAAGAGTACATTTCAGTGAGTGCCTTCGACAAAAGTCAGGCTGCTATATTTACGCATAAGATTGGCTGAATTGAGAAATGTATTGCAACTGCAATCTTTGTACTGCATTCTACTTTGAGAAGAACAGTTGTAGCAGTGTGTGTTGGATAGTATAAGGGATGCGTTGTGTCGTTTTCCCTTTTAAAGTCTAGAAACAGGACAACAGGAAGGAGCGCCTGCAACCTCAGCCTACACATGTCCCTCAAAGCGAGGAGGAGAAAAAACGGTGTACTGTGTACTCGCAGACAGGAGTGTGTGCTGTTGCAGCAAACTCAGTGGGCCGTGTGTGTGTGTGTGTGTGTGTGTGTTGCCTGTGCAATGCCTGAAGACATCTGCTTCAGCAGACCTTCACAATTCTCAGCTCCTGTCAACCCATGTGCACACATGCACAACAAAAACATACATATATGACGCAAAGTATACTCTTTCCCCTGTAAACGAAGCAAGGGTGAGGTGTGGTCTACGAGACACCTCTACGTGTTAGCTGCCGAAAAACAATGGAATGAAAACAAACTTGCATGAAAACAAACTTGAACAAAGCAACGACTTGACACCAGGGAACAGCCATATGTATGTTCACGGACACATGCAAAAAGAAATCCCTCCCATACACACCTCCTCTTTAGCATATCACAGCCACACGTTTAGTGTGTATGTGGTATTTCCCTTTGTTAAGGACAGCAAATCAAAATGCATACATTTGTACTGCAATGAAGCAACTACAATAAATCTCTCTACTGATCTGAAATCACGACTAATCTTAGGTCATTAAATGCCACTTCACTGTGAAACAACAAAATATTTTGCTGTAAATATTTTCCCCTGCTTTTTGTAATGTGTGTAATGTGTTGTAATGTGTTTGTAATCTATCTTTTTTTATTATTACAATACCAGAACAATCTCCACATTTCCCAGGGCCTCATTCACAACCAAGTCTTGGGACTGGGCTTGGTTCTCTTTCTAAATACAGGTTGATGCTGCTATCTTCCTCAGTCTTCCGTGTCACAGACGCTCCCTCCCCTCAGTGATGTCACAGTATCGTTGTGGTGACAGAGCCTCATAGTGGCCAGCCCGGCTATTTAGATAATAGATCAGATCGGTCGAGAGCCCAGGATCGTATCCTTCCTGTCGTAGTCTCATCTTCAGAATCTTGAAGGTGCCTGGGGACAGAAAGCACAAAAAAAGCAGCATTTTTTTAACGTCTTTTAATATAATAATATATCATATAATTGGCATGTGTGCGTAGCTGTGTGAGACCAGCCAGATCTTGCGAGTTCCCATTCTGTTTCTCTGCTGATCGCTCTGGCCTTGAGCCTTTCCGGAAAATTCTAAAATGATAGGACCAATAAGTGCTAAGGGAAGGGGGTTTGATTTCAGGACGAACAAGTCTTGACAGTCTGCCGAATTATGAACATAATGGC
>OOFG01001943.1:0-7500 GCA_900323295.1 Molva molva | reverse complement strand
TGTGTACATGTGTGTGTGTGTGTGTATCCTACCAGGAGTACATGGTATACAGAGCCCTTCTGTGTTCCTGATCAGCTCCATGCTGTCCTCTTGCACCCTCACCAGCCGGATAGGGTAGAAGTTGGGCAGAATGCGACTGCTAAAACCACAGGCCCCCACCTGGTCACAGTCAGTATTACAACCATTAACAGGGTAGCCACCCATAACATTAAACCTTCCATCTAATTTAATCATCTATCAGACAAGTTTACATGTCTGCTTTTTTACATCCCTCCACCATTAAGAAGCTTTGCATTCACACACACGTGGTGGAGCTAGTGATTGACAGGCAATATGGATTCAGGGGCAATCAGGGAGCTGTCTGAAATTGAAATGGTCTCCGGAAGAGGCAGACGCAGTCAAGCAGAACAGATTAAGAGCAGAACAGAACCTTTAAGCTGGGAGTCACACCCTCACCCCAAGACTATATCCTGCCTCCTTCTCTCTCACCACTCACATAAACAAATAACAAACAAACACACCTTTCCGTCAATGTTGATGAGACTACAGTTGCACTCGGTGGCGCCGTAGAACTCCCCAACCCGGCGGATTCGGAACCTCTTGACAAACTCCTCCCACACAGAGGGGCGGAGTCCGTTTCCGATGGCGACCCGCACCTGGTGCTTCGCCTCCGAGGGGCGAACCTCTTGCGCAAGCAGGTAGCGGCAGATCTCACCGATATATTGTATCGCCTGAGTGTGCGTGTGCGCACACACACACACACACACACACACACACAAACACATGGACACATGGCCCGCACGCACACATACACACGCATGGATGCATGCACACACGCACGCAAACACACATACACACACACACACACATACACATACACACACACACACTCTCACACACACACCAATAACAAAAACAATAGTAAGACTAGACACGAGAGCGCTTAGCTTAGCATTTATTCAAATTGACACTGTGACGTCATTTTTGGAGATATCGAACCAAAGTTTTGCACAGATCTTAAGGGGGTGGCCTCCTTGTCCATGTAGTTTCCAGTCCCTGACCCTTTTTCAGGTGTAATTGTGATTGATGGAATATTGAAAAATGTCTGCATAAATCTGACATCAAAAATATTTGCTAAATTTAAGATCAGAGTGTAAAGATCAAATTGTGTGTAAAGCTTTGGTTCTGAAGAAGAACATTTTTGAAGTTTTTCCCAAAATGTCATTGTACAGAAAAAAAAACCTAGACGAACATTATGGGTCCAATGCATTTTTGCAAAACAAGGCATGTACACCAAGTTTCAGTATTTTATGTCCATCAGGGCGGCGGGGCTGATCGTTTAACTTTGACCGCAAATTATAGTTCCCCCTATCGGATATTTGGCACCAAACCTTTTGGAGACCTGCTTACTGGGAATACAAATGTAATGGACAAATTTGAAAACGTTTGTGCGATCGGGGGCTGAGCTATTAGCGTTACCAATCCGGAATAATAATAATACCCAAACCCCACAATAACGATAGGCGCCCACAGATACACTGTGAATACCTAATTAAAACAACAACGAAAGACACAATAGCGTAAGATAAAGTGGAGGGATCAGTGTGGAAGCCAGACTGTTTTTTACTCACAGTGCATTTATATGTGACACAGTCGTCCCAGAAACAACTGGCAGAGAACTTTCTCTTGATGACAACGGTCAGCCCGAATAACAAACACTGTCCTACTCCCATGATGCTACCTGAAAACACACACACACACACACACGCACACAGACACACACACACACGTGCTTTTGATGCCTTAGACACCTAAGTGATGGTTTGCCAGGTTCAATATAGTGTATTTGAGAGACGTGTGTGTGTTCAAGACAGAGGACTGCTTGGTTGAGTTAAAATGAGAGTGAGCTGCATGCCTACCTGCGGAGTGGTATAGGGGGAGGCAGTTATAGATGACGTCATCACCTCTCAGGCCAAAAGAGTGGAAACCAAAAGCAGCGATACGGTAATATCTGACAAACAGAAACATCTCTCAATCATGGTACTTGTTGTATTCGGGGGGGCCCCATGGCATATCGTTTGCTCACAGTCAAGGAAGTTCTCAATAATAATAATGATTGTTAATGATCAGCTCACCGGCTGTGTACCACTATGGCTGCCTTCGGCATCCCTGTGGTGCCTGAGGTGTATATCAAAAACAACCTATCTGTGTGGAGAGAGGCAGGAGGAGGTTGGGAAACACAAATCAAGATGACCAGCCGCGCAATTATGAGTAATACTCCATAGTCGGCATGCAGTCTGTACTTAGAACCCCCAAGCATTGGCTTGAAGAATGTCCCTTCAGGAATGCAAACAGTGATGAATCAAACACACACATGCACATGACGGCAAACACAATCGAAAGAGAGAAAGAACATCAAAAATACAACTACGACATACATTGAAATGTGTATGTTCAATGTATGTCTATGAGTGTTTTACTGTGGCTTGATTTGAAACAGACACACACATACAAACATGGACATATAAAGCAGGGATCTATCAGATAATTAAATTACCCCTAACAGGTAAAGACATGTCTTAGCATTTTGTAATATGAAACAAAAACAAACAAGTTGGCTTTACTGACAGCTTGGTATGCTATGCATGCATGTGCACGTGTGTGTGTGCGTCTATGTGTGTGTGTCTATGTGTGTGTGTGTGTGTGTGTGTGTGTGTCTATGTGTCTGTATGTCTTTCTGTGTCTGTGACAAAGATTGACAAAGATTGTCTGTGCGTATTGTAAACATGCACACAATCCTCTTAAGTGTCCTACCATTGAAGCCCTTGCAGAGTGTATACGGGGGTGAAGCTGTAGGTGAGCAAGCCAGCATGGGATCCAGGTGATCTGCTGCAAGACTGGACCTGCCCTCCTGATCCTCCTGCAGCCCTGTGCAGAACAGCACCATGGAGGGCTCCAAGGAAGCTTTCACGTCCAACACAGCTGGGTGGAAATAGATCACCAATCAAATGTCTGCAATCACACAAGATACACCTGGATAGTGCCACAATGTAGGGGCTATATAGACTCCTAGTAATTACAAGGTACTGGGTTCCATCACTAATGTCCACAACCTACTCACAGGGTTTCTTGAGTAAGATGCCCTGACCTCTATACCTGCTCCTCCATGACATGCATCTGACACAAAGCCCTACTCTCCTGCTCGAGGTAAGCAGGATATTCCGGGCCCCGCCACACATCCTCTACTCTTACCGCGAGTGAGCTCTGCCCCATACACCATGGCCCGCGCCCGGGACACACCCACACAGTGCAGCAGCGAGGACTGCCGCAGGTTGTGGTTGATGAGGGCGGCCTCCACGCCGACCATGGCCAGACCCAGCCACAGAGACACCAGCAGCGGGCAGCTTTCCAGGTACAAGGCCACAACGTCCCCTTCTACCCAGCCCTGCTTCAAGGCCCAGTGGGCCACGGCATGACACCTCTCCTGCAGATCCTTAAAGCTCCAGACCTTTGGATGACAGAGAATTCCACCTATTGGACGGTATTCCTAAAGGACAATTCCTAAAGGTCTGGCTGATCAAACCCTTGTCACTGTGTCTCCTGGCTTCACTAAAACATCTGTTACCAATATCATTTGTCAAAATCACTCCGTTGTGCCCATGGGCGCTTATCCCGGGGGGGGGTGACGGAGGGGACGAGTCCCCTCCAACTTCGGAAAAACATGAAGTTGTCCCCCCAAATATAAATTATTTCTAAATAAATAATGTAATTGAAAATATAGATTTCATAAAAGCCGACTCAACTTTTGAAATAATTCACACATAAACAATTTTGAAAGGTTTTGTTTATGTCCCCCCCTATGTATCCTGCTCAGTGGCCTGAACCGACTGTTACAGCAGATCATTTTATATACTTTGGGGTTATTATTGATGTCCCCTCCAGAAAATACCCTTCAAAAGTCCCCCCCCCCCCTAAGTTGTGCTCCCTTGGTTGTGCCGATTCTGCCTCTTCACTGCTATGTTGTCCACAAACTCCGTACTGACCGACGCAAACTTAGCGTAGTAGGTTTAATACCGATCTATGTGTCAACTGTGTTTATGCATGCGTGGTGTTATGGTGTCTCAGTGTCACTGGGTGACCCCTGACCTCTCCCGTGGCTTCGCCAATCAGGGCAGGCTTGTGTGGCTGCAGTGCCACCACTCGTGAGAAGAGAGAGGGGATGGAGCTGTGGTTCCGTTGGTGCCGGTAAAGGGAGAACTTCACCCGCAGTATGGCAGCAAGGCACCTTCAGGTGATCCAAGGACGAAGCAATGGATGACAAGGATGTTGGGAAGAGAGGCTCAGGGAAACTAAATGCATGAGATGTCATACTATAATCGCTACTATAATTACAGAAGCACCTGAGAATAACAGGGAATATAGAAATAAAGACGTGTGAATAATGGTGAATATTTGCAACAACAAAAAAAAGGCAAATTAAGAAAAAAAAATGCTGGTCAACAAAAGACATGTCACAAAGTATACAAAAACATAAAGAAATAGCGTCAAATAGGTACACGATAGAATATACAAATAAATTACACACTGTTCAATTAGGTGCTGCAGAACATTAAACAGAGTTGTTGACGAATCGAATGTAAGTCACAAACACAAAAACGTGTACGTTCACTACACTCACATGAGATCTCTCTTGATGGTCCGGCAAGCGACATAGAGGAACCTCCAGGGCCGGCCCCAGGCAGTGTAAAGAGCCAGCCCAGACAGCAGCCCCCATGCCCAGGGAAGCGAACATAGCCATGTGAACCCCAAGGAACACACGTACACTAAGAGACAGCTCAGCACCCCTTTAGCCATCTGAAGCAAGAAATTGAGGATACAAATATCAATATGTCTATGTTAAAAACATACTACTGCTAATTCTACTACACCTAATGCCTCCTACAACCATTTTTCTACCGGTAAATATAGAACTGCCATTAGAGTTTGCCACCTCCTGTTTTGTCTACAATATAAGAGGGAATTGAAACAGACTCTTGTAAGGACACCTTAAAGACATCCTCTCCTTTTGTAGGATAGGCATATCCATCAAAACACGAACGCTGTATAATAAAAGATGAACAAAACAATACACAAGCTTAGTATGAAACTTACCGGTTCCAGTCAAGCACTTTATGTGTTGCACAGAGCCAATAGGAATTCCTCTGTAAAAAAAATAAGTAGTTCGTCGAGTGCAGGTCCGGGCATAATACTGTCGAAGGTGAGGTTGTCAGAGTGTGTGAGGGCCAAATAGCACATTTTATTGCCCTGAGAGCGGGAGGTGTGTCAATAAACAAGAGAGCGGTTCCACCTAGCCTGTAACATCAATTAATTAGCTATTGCTATTAATATGTTTACCTTATACACAGCCTTCATATTTCTGTTGTTACTATTTTTGAACTTTGGGTTAAATATAAACATTATAATATAAGGGCGATATGAAACCAGTAGGCCTATTATAGGCCTAACAAACACATCGGATTGGATCGTTAAAACATTAGATGACTAAATTCCATGGAAGTCAACGTGTGCAAAAGGTGAAAATGTGCTTTATTTAACTCAATAGCAAAGTAGAGCAAACAAACAATCACATGATAGGCCTAATAGGCCTAACAGCTACAAGTAGAAAAATAGAATAGAGATTGCATAGCTACATTCAAATAAATGTCGTTTGTTGTCAAAATACTGCATTTCTTTTAATCAAAATAATAAAAGTGCAATAGTATTAGCAAGGTGTGAAGACAACCGTTTTTGAATCTTAAATTTATTTTACTCAAAACATCATTGGTCAATTGTTTATTAAATGCTCAGCTTAGATATAAATTTCGATTGTGACTCTACATTTGCTTCACATTTGCAGAGCACCTGCACGTGGACTTTCTTCCAGATTTCCGATACATGTAGCAGCCGTACTTATGTAGTTTGTTCACCAAAGTAATGACACCAAAATTACATGACGAAGATCCTACATTTACAGTTTTACACGTAATGTATACTTAGGCCTACTATAAATTACTGGACTTCATTACATAAACGTACACAAAGGCTGTAAAAAGGGGTTGAATAATAGGCCATCTTTCCTCAAAGAAAAGTCCACTTTGCACTCATCATCATAGAAAACACTGACATAACGTATAGTGGGCATACATCTGTTGAATCTCACCACGAGCTTTGGTCCATTGGCTAAAATAATTCCCAAAATAAATACACAATATATTTCAAACGTAAAACTTACAGCTTATGAAATGTCCATGTTAGGTTCTGGTTAAACCAATAGTACCACTTGTATTTTTATTGTCCCTGAATTAAACACATTTGGTTGCTGCGTTCTTTGCCATAACAACCTCATAGACCAAACCAAACCCCAGACGAGAGCAGGGAGAGGAGCCGTGGGTATGAGGATTCTTCATATATTGGATTCGCTTGTGGGTTGACCACTCTGGGACGCCTAGGGGGTTCATAACACAGAGAAAGAGAGGGTTATTATCTTTAGACATACTCCTGAGAGACAAAGTCTAGTAAAGAGAGGGTGGTTTGCAGTGCGGAACAGGGACTGATGCTGAACAGCCCATGGACTTGGTAGTGAAGTCATTCTGACCTGCGACTGACTGGATCGGTTTGTACTGCTGAAGTCCGAGTACTTCTTCTTGGTTTGTGGACAGACACAGGACAAGAATTTGGCATACTCGTCTCTCACCTATAGGGGGCAGCAGAACATCATCAACAGATGCCATTGATACAAGAAATCTTACATCACACAGAACCCACACACACACACACACACACACACACACACACACGACTTGTCCTACTTGATTTGACAACAGACAGTTCAGGAGGAAGATCAGCGCCCCCTGTAGGCCGTTGAGGATGGTGAACATGTATGCGGCCACCAAGGCCCCTTCATTAAACAGGAAGACCCCAGAGAGCCACATCAGGCCCAGCACACACAGCTGAGCTATAGCCGTGACTGTAAAGGCTCTGTCGAGAGAGAGAGAGAGAGAACAAAATAAGACATTGTAAGGGTTAGGAGAGAGAGAGAGAGAGAGAGCGAGAGAGAGAATAAGGACATCACAAACCAGTGATAAAACAATAGAATTGTGATGATCCTTCAAGGCCAAATAAGCGGAAGAGGTGTGGTGTGTGACTTGGACCTTTGTAAATAGTTGTCTATTGAAAGGGAGGGGGAGAAAGAGGCGGTGGGATGGAAATAGAGAAACCCCATCCTCTGTGGATTACAGAAGTGGGGCAATGTAAAACCTCTATATTTCCTTAACTCACATTCTTTCCATCCAGCACAGTCCTGTGGGACAACCATCAGGAAGCTTGCTCTCTCCAGACTCACTAGCCTTTTAACTCTTAATACTCTTTCTTTTGCTTTTGCTTTTACTCTCTCTCTCTCTCTCTCTCTCGTTCCTCCCAGCTGTTTCCCTTTCAATCTCTCTCCCTGGCTCCCTCCCTCCC
>OOFG01001936.1:0-11251 GCA_900323295.1 Molva molva | reverse complement strand
TGGTTCCAGTTGTGTATACTTCGCACACCAAGCGTATAGCTTCTGGAGAATAGCAGCCGAGGCCTTGGTTCTACGCTGCCTGCGAAACTAACAAGACAATATGGCGAGTAATGCACCAGAGTCTCCCCTCTCTGGTGCGTTACTCGCCATTGATAAATGGCTAGTGTATATTTTGTGTAATGACACGTTGCGTAGGTTTCATTTTACATTGAAAACGGCTACCAAAATATATGCTTAGTGTGTGCGCGAAGGATTCCGCCAAACAACGCAAAAGCATGTTGAGACTAGGGGTGGGCGGATCGATCTCAAAAATATCGATACTACGTCTCGTTTTTGAAGATCGATTCTAGCGTCAATAGGATCGATACAAGTTTCAGTTTCTCTCTTCTACGTTGTGTCCATTTCATAAAGAGAACTGTCCGTGCAAACAACGTTTCGTTGTCGTGAACACATCACCGGCACCGCGAGGTGTGTAGGAAAATGCCACACAAGGAAAAACCTCTGCATTCCTGCTACAATTTCCCCTTCAGAAAGGGTGTTCAGTTCAGGGGGAAACATTTTAACATGTCTCCATTACTCACTGAAGCCTCAAAATGTTGACAGACTTGTTATATTGACTGTGGTTTAATTCTTAAGAAGCACACCTACCTCTCTCATTTTACGCACATAAAACACAAACAAATATTGGTTTAAAGGTTGTGCAAGTAAGAGAAGACAAGAGAAGGAAGTTGATCGTTTTTATGTTCAGTGTCTGATTCATGAAGCTGTTGCATTTAAGCAAGAACAAAAGGAGTGTTCCCTTTCTGTTGTCCAAAGTTAATGTGCCGGTCCTATAGCAGGCACCATCATATTTTTTGTTGCATTTCCTTCTGTATCAGGTAAATGACTACTGTAGGAGCCATTTATGCTTATTGTTGGCTAGTCATATTATTTGTTTAGATATAGTTTGTAGTATCATTTTTGGACACTGGGTGGCAGTCATTAGAGGCACATGGTTGTGTATATATAGAGTCATAGGTAACGGGAAGAGAAGGGCACAGGTAGAGGGAGCACATACAGTTCTCACCAGACCGATTACAGAGCAACAAAATACAACTGGCAGAATCAAGTCTGTCTCAACAACTTCAATAAACACAAAACTAAACTGCATTAACGTCTGGAATATCTGTTGCGTCTGCGTAAGACCACTCCGTCCTACCCGTGCATTGATGGCAACAGCAAAAAGGGAAATTGAAAGAAATAGTTAAAATTGCCATTATAAGTACAATAAACATTTTTTTTTAAACAAATCTTGAGAGAATCGTGATCTCAATTCTAAGCAAGAAAATCGTGATTCTCATTTGATCAAGAATCGTGCAGCCCTACAGTGCGGCCTATTTTACTCTAATCAAAAACGTATTCTCAGTTGCCCCAATGTAGAAATTTGGTAGCAGTTGTATTGTGTAGAGGTGGCAGGTACATAGAGGTATGTAGTAGCATTCAGTAGAAAGCCAATTGCTTGCTACATACACGCTTCAGTTGGGACTCAAACCCGGGTCTCACAGGTGGCAGGTAGAAATTCTATTCTACCACTCACCTAACAATGATTGCTAACCTTTTGTATATCATTCAGTGGTCATAAAAAGGTATTCAGAGTTAGCATTTTGATGATGCATTCACCTCAAAATCATGACACACTGCTCTCCCGTACATGAAAATACATATGCCGCTTTGAATAATAAAAAGCATCGGTATCGATATCGGGGATTCTGGTCCTGTTTTACTTGGTATCGGATTGAAACCAAATTTTGCAGTATCGCCCACCCCTAGTTGAGACCATAAACAATTAGCATAGCATGTAGTCCTAGGACTAGGACAGTCCAGGACCCTCGATTTTAAAGTCTAAAGGTAAAAATAAATGTTATTAAAATGATTGAGCCGCAAAAACAAATACCCATGTATTCATATGATTAATATATTAATGGATGAGTGACTTTCCCATAATTCCAAACTAAAGGGGATAAGAATGAGCTCAGAAGCTTCACAAACTTCCATTACATCGATAATTGTCCCTCCGGTTATGTACCACATAACTGCAGGACTTTTTTTAAAATCATATTTCACTCACTTTCAATAAACGACATGGACCTTTATGATTTACCCAAATAATGTTAACTGTTATTGGTAACTGCGTGCGCTGTAGGCCTACTCGCAATAGGGAACGTGAAGTTATGTCAAGATGGCGCCATCTTGTGAGACAGAACCAACATGACTACTATGAGAGGAGGCTGCATTTTCAGGAATATTTGGGTGAAATAAACCTTTCAAACTATAAGTATTTAGACAGAAGGTAGTATTTCAATCAATAAAAAACACTAGGGTCCTAGAAATGTGGCCCTAAAACTGCAGCATGCTGAATTACAGGCACATACTATTTGAGCAACAGACCAATAGGGGCAGCGACCTCTAAATATTGCGTTATAACACAGTGTGACGTCAAGCCCTCCTTTTCTTTACAGCACATGTAATGCGTATCACAACAAAGTCATTCGCTCCTCTAAGAATCTCCTAACTCTGCTAACTGTTATAAATAACAAAGTTTAATTTACCACGTGACACACACAACACACACATCTTCCAAACCCATACCCGATATACCCCACATGACTAGGAAGCCTTTTTTTTAGGCCTAAATGTTTTAGGCCTTTACACAAAGTTATAGGCCTTTACACAAATCACTTTATTGTGGATGGTTCATAATTATTTTGCATTAAAGTTTATATAGTAACCATGCGGTTTACACTAGCTGCTGTACTTGTGATATAGACCTAACTCTTCTTTTAAACTATTCCTGCATCGGTAAGAGGCTAAGTTTCCCCTCATTTTTTTTATTTTTTTGGAGGGGTACTGTCCTGTCCAGCAGATGCTCGCTCATGGTCCCCTTATTTTCCCTTTTTTCTAAGCCAGTGTCGAGGTTTGTAGTGCGCACTTACATTATTAAAATAGCATAAAATGGAGAACATAAAAAAACATTTAAGTTTGTGCCACACCGACAGACGCTGTCCGTGGTGCTGAAATGTTGGAATTGATCACGCAGACGTCAGTCCATTCGCGTTTTTTGTTTTGTGCATCTCTCTATTTTCCCGTCCTCTTGATTTGATTTAATTATTTTTCTGCTTCCTATATTCCATATTGAAACCCCTTGTTCCTAACTGTGGTAGATACTGCGATGTATAGATCAAATATCGAGTTCTTACCAAACCCCTCTGTTTTGCAGGCTAAGTCTGCGTAAGATAGTTAATACAACATTGTGGACCAGCCTCTCAGAAACGCTCAGGAGAAAAGGGTATCGGGCAGCAATGATGGAAATAAAGACACTCATACGTTAGAATCAAATGTTTTCTTTTTTCTTTTTTCTTCCTTCAGTTGTATTCAATAGAAAAGTTAGAACACAGTCCAATAAACGTGTAACAATTAACAACATGCTGATGTTATTGTTTTGTATTAACGATTCTAGTAACCATGCGGTTTTATTCATGCATCGGTAAGAGGCTTTGTTTCGGGGGGGTTGTTTACCAACTTGTTTACCAACTAAAAAATGTCAAATGTTTTTCTAAAAACGTCTCACGGCAGATTGCCTTACATGAATTGGAACACCGAGAACGTTCGGTTCCGTTCAGTTCAGACTGGCTACAGATGGAAATTAGCTCATTAGCTAACACTGACACATTTACATTGATATGGAAACTAAAATCGGATTAATTTGCTCTGTCCCTGGTAACTAAATATCACCTAAACAAATATGTTTCATAGCCGAGCGCCCTGCTCTGCTTTTTTCTAGGCTTCAACAAAGTTGACGTTTTACAGCCTGCAAGTCTGTGGTTATTGTGATTGGCTGAGCTTCTACGTTCGTTGAGATGACTTCATTGTTTTGAGGCGCACATCGCCACCTAGCGTACCCAAGTGAAATACAAGGGATCGACAATATTACACTATATTTTTGTATTTAATTAACATTTAGGTTACAATCTTTTTTATTCAATATCAATTAGACTGTATATCATTTTATTAACATAGCATACAAATGACTATTAAAAAAACTACGCCCAGTTTAAAACAAACAATGTAAACATATTACTTAAATATATACTACAACCAGAATTCAAGAGAAATTGGAGCAGTCTATAGTTGATATTAAAGATCGCGTATTTTACGATTTTTCGGCTATTTAAAACTGTTCCCTGGGATCTTTACAAGACGTTTGTTAAGTCTATGTAAAGAAAAATCCTAAAACCAGCTTCTGTAGTGAGTGTTTTAGTCTCTCGTTTACTACATTCTAAAAAACTAGCTGTTTTCGAAGGGCGTGGGGTTATGCTAATGAACACTGCTCTGATTGGCCGCCTCATTGCAAGATTTGTCGGACGCGGAGAACAGGTAAACAAGCTTATCGCAGTAGCTAACTGTAAACATGACGGCCGCTCCAGAACCAGCAGTGAATGTCCTTTTACATCGATTATTCGGTGCGATTTTTCCCCATGTCAATAAAAAAATTACAAATCAACTTTCAAATGAATTCAACAACCCATTTGGTAATTCTTTTTTATTCAAAACAGACTTGCATTGTGTTATGAAGAATAACATCTCAATTTACATTAGTCTATGAAATGACTCAAATTTAAGACGTAGGTCAATAATTCATGACAAAGTCTTTCTCTTTAAGAGATTAGAAAAATATCCCTTCTGCATATTCCAAGGAACGATTGATTATCTACGCTCATCGTTTTCAAAAGAAAATTGTATTTCATATATTTTTTATTGTATATAACTACAATGTTGCTATGGAGGACAATTGTTGTAAGACACTAGCTGTAGTCAATTAAAACAGCACTCAGCCAGGGTAATCGCAATTTCAGTTTAAAACGCAATGGTAAAAGAAGCCTAAAGAGATCCTATACTAGCCACAATAGCCCTCTTAGCATTCTTGTGACTTTCCAGTTTTTGTACAGCAAAGGCGTAAAACACGCCTGAATTCTATGACTATTTACGTTGCTGCCGGGCAATTAAAAACAAAATAAGAACGATAATTAAGAACGATTCCTGTGATGGGGTCTCATTCTCATCACATGCGGTGGATGTGGTCGTGATCCATGAACTGCTTGAGGTTATGCAGGTTGTCCCACCACTGGAAAAGGAAGGTCTCTGCGATGAGGAGGAACCAAGGGGTGACAGACAGCTCGTTGCGCTTCGCCCTCTCCAACATGTCCTTCAGCTCTTCCTTGGTGACGTAGCAGTGGCTCTGGATCTCGTTGGGGTCCGGGCTCAGATCCACCTCCTGCTCCATACACAAACAACACAATGGGTTATGTCCTTCAAGGGTTTAATCCTAAAATCTTATTTTAAAACGGAACATACATTTAATAAATAGCAATAGCGGCTTTGTTTTTACATGATGTAGGTGGTGATGTGATATGCCATGACGTGGCAATTTAGGATTTTGTTTATATACTTCATTCACAAGAAATTAAAGCAGTGAAAGTTGGTTAACTCATGAAGTTTAATATAAGCAAAGCTAGCCAGCTCAAGTGATAAAATGTCAGTGATAAAACAATTTCATTATTATCCCTGGATAGGAATATTACGATGGAAGTCTATATTTTGTACTTAATACTCAATACATTTAGGCCAATAAAAAGAAAATGTTTAAAACCGTACCTTCTGTAGAAAGAGGATGTAGTCAATTTCGTGCTCCCCCCAGACGCCATCAGATTGGGCCTTGTAATGGATCCTGGTCAGGTAGGTCATCTCCTCTGGCGTCACCTGAACACACAAACAGGGCAGATCAGCATTGGAGACGCATCACAATCATTAAGGTCCAAGATCTACGGTTATTCAAGGAGAGGTCAATTTATAATCGAAAATCACACACTTTGTTATAAGATTGTTGTTGTAGATTCTTAGATTGAAGTGCTGGTTAGTGTGTGTAACTTATTTTATAAAAAAAAATTGCTCAATGGAGATAATCTGCTCTGGGGGAAGAAGCGGTGCTGGGTGATGGGAAAAGCGTCACTAACTGTGCGCCGCTCGTGATTTGAATGCACGGCGGGAATGTCGTCATTGACATCAAGTTGTTAATATTCATAATACTGCAAATGCAAGGGCTTTCTTCAGTGGGCCCTAGGCTCAATCACCATTGTGTTACCTCAATAGGCAATAGATTGTGACTTTACTGACCTTTACTGAAATTCAAATCTTTGGAGATCTTCACGATTGCCTGGTTAACAACTTAGTTAAAACAGACAGCTACATGTCATTAATGAGCAGGTAGGGGTTGGGTGTTTTGCTCAAGGATGCCTGCAGGTATACTGTGGACATTGGGGATTTAACCTAAGACCTCAGAACATCCAGAGAATCAATATGAATGAATCACTATTCATATCAAATTCATATGGTATAGCTATGAAGTGTACTATTGAGATGACTTTGCATCTATGTGTGGTCTTTAGAAAGGCTGTAGGACTAAACCAGCAAACTGTGAAGACCCCTCCCACACATACATGCGGTACTGCTGTACCTGTTCAATGGGGATTCCCAGTTCCGCTTGCAGTCTCCTCTGAGCAGCTTTCCTCACTCCGATGGCCTCCTTCTCCTCCATCTCACTGGCGATGTGTAAAGGATGACTGCAGCATGTGTTTGTGTAACAGCCTACATGTACAGATGGAGAATAAAATAATTAAAATACCACACTGTTCATGTCAACCATTAAGTTATCGTGCTTACCGTCAACAAAGTTTGTTTTGAGAAGGTGTACATAATGCTAAATATATTGTAACGTTTAAAATACCCTGAAGCACATTCTGAACTGTTATTGCCATACATATTCCATCATTAATTTCAAGTAATGGAGATAAGTCAAAAATACATTGATATCGGACAATACTATAACAGCTGTTGCCAAGCTTGTTGTCTCTGATAGTTTTAGAATTAAAATTCAAATAAAACAACGACGCTTAAGTGCTTACCTGGAAAGGTGATTTTAGCGTCAGACCTCTGTTGCAAAAGCAGCTTCTCCTCACTGTTGAAAATGAAGACGCTGAAAGCTCTGTGTAATAGACCTGGGAACATTGAACAATGAATAATGAACGTTGCATAAATGTAACACATTTTTTTAATTTACAAGAAATTATAGTCAATGATCCACAAAAGGAAATACATCTTGAATTTGAGACCAATGCTTATTTTCAAGATTCACCCTTGATCATTGTTTATACGTATATCAAAAAGGAAGCTGCATGAATGAGTCCTCCCAAGATAGGCTAAGCAGATCATGTTGCACCACATGACAGTGGGTGATTATGAGGCATGTGGAAACATGTGGCTCACCTTTATCAATATTGGCGTTCAGGTGACAGTTTTTCTTCGTGTCCGCTCCAATCTTACAGTCGTTTTCGTCGATGAGAATACACATCTCTGCAAGAAGCTGCACCTGCTTCTCGTCCAAGTTATCGGTGTTTATTTCAGGCATTGTGACTGAAGAATGAAGCTTTCTCGCCTCACTGAAGCTGTTATGTGGGACAGAGTGATTGGAAGTTGATGGTATTGCAGACCTACAATATAATCAACTGAACAGAGTTGCAACATGTCTTGGCGTATGGAAATGCGGCATAAGTCAAACTATGCTTCTGAAATACAAGTTAACGTAATTATATAATGCACAAAGCACTTTGATATATTTTTATACAAAAGTAGTAACACAGAACCAAACGGCAAGAATGTAGGTAAAGAAGTTGGCTTTAAGAGCTTTCAATAAGAATAGATCTCGGGAGTTAGCAACCTAGCTTCGCCCTAGATTAGACTTTGGTGTAATAGCGACCTACCTTGATAAAGGGCTGGTATGGATCGATGAATGCAGGCAGAATGCTCGGATCCTAATAGCTGTTACCCGACTCAACACAGGTAATTTTGATTGCAACAAAGCTGGTCCCTTGCGGGTGCAGGACCTCAATACTTGTAGCGCCGCCCACAAACCCCTCGCCATGTCCTGACCAAAAAAGAAAGCCAATCAAATGGCTTGAAGCTATGGGTGCTGGTAAACATTGGAGTGGAGTTCACTTCACTGGGATCGGGAGCGCTATATCTCAGGAAATATTTAATATGCCTAATATAACCAGCGTACAGTAAGTGCCATCAATATATACATGTATCAATATATCACATGAAAAATTACAATTGATTTAATGAATACTCACCAATGTGTCATTGTTTAGTAAATAAACAATTAAATTCATGATGGACATACTCAATAATTGAACACTTTAATACATGAATTATATCTAATTTATCCTAAATGATGTAATGTTAAATAACTAGTACATTCATTATTATTCATATTTTGCTATGAATAATAATGCGTTCGTTGATAAACGAAAGCAGGTTTGTTTATCAAATGAACCTGTAAACACACACAACCAGAATTTGTTCAGAGGAAAACTCCATTTCGCCTTTTATGCAAACGCCTGTCTCGTAAACACACGCCATCGAACCATTACGTAGCCTGCACCACCCAGTTTTTGGTTTGACAAGTTTACACGCACTCTGTCAAGAAAACCCTATGCAGGAAAACTGATCGTCTATAGATTACTTACAAATCAAAATAGTAATTTCAGGTAGATAACCGAACAATCTGAGCAGCATGTACAGTTATTTGCGTCGATTTCATGCAGTCTAGTGATACTGACCCCTGTGCCTCAACGAGCGTATGTGGCGTTTCATTCAGTCATTGGTCCGTACAGACCACCCCAACACCCTATTGGCTGCTACCAAACCAAACACACGCCACGTGACGCGGAAGTTCGTGGAAGACGAAAATAAACGTACAAACCAATAGATACATTTGTTAATGCGGAAATTGTCATATTGTCGTCGTACACTCTAAAAGTTCTACATTTGTCAAACCAGCAGTTACTTTAGTATGGGTTATTTCAGTCCGCTCAGATAATTAAATCTATACATCTTCAGATGTGCGTCGGGTTCAAAGTTGAATCGTGCCGCAGCCTTCAAGGAAGGTGATCTGTCAGCTACTTCCTTACTAGCGTTTCAGCTAATTTACAGTCTAACCGTTTTCATATTTCAAGAGTAGGTCTTCATAACAGGTATCCAATTCCACTTTTATAAATAGTGTATAGCGGCAGCTAATGTAAAGTCTCGAAAATGTGTGTGTCCTCGCTTATAAAGCGTTTATCACGTTGCAGGTAGAAGTGCATCGGACTGGCGTGTCATCTTCTCAAAAGCTATCTTGGTCAAATGTCATACACTGGCGTTGGGTCATCTTCTCAAAAGCTAATCTTGGTCAAATGTCTTACACTGGCGTTGGGTCATCTTCTCAAAAGCTAATCTTGGTCAAATGTCATACAGTACCGTGACGTCTATCGAAATATTTGTCTACTGTAATCGTATGTAGCTAGCCATTATTGCCAATACAACTAAAGCTTTCCTGCTGTCGCATTTAAATTGACTTCATGTATGCATGTCCATATCCCCGTGATATATATTCATTTGGATCGAATTCTCTGCTGTTAGACAGATTGCTACATCAACCTTAACTGATCATCTGCGCTATGACGAGCGAACCAACCCTGGCCTTTGTTTATTCAGCCAGTCTCAGGTAGGAGGTGATCAGGGGCAGGGCCGGTGACGAGGGAGGAGGGATGCCTGTTGAGAGCGGAAGCAGCAGCTCTGCTTCGGCTGCCCGTCACCCCAAGCAGAAGCGCAAGGCCCACAGCCTTTCCATACGTCGCACAAACAGCACGGAGGAGAGGCCGCCTGGTACACACAGAGACATGCTGGAGGGACAGGTAAGCAATGCCTGCTCACAGATCAACACACACACACACACACACACATACACATTACACACAGTTACTGCACGGCTATAATAAGGTCTTGGCATATCTTCCAACATTAAAGACATGCTATTTAATGTTAACCCTAGAACTAACAATGTTAGTTATTTTTAATCATGATATAACTAGTAGTAAAAAACACTCTTGGAACTCTCTTGACTTGTTTACAGGAACCAGTAGGATGGGATTTTTTTGGTTGATTACAATTTTGATTGACATACTTGGTTTTTGTCATGCAAGCCCTGGTTTCAGTCATCAAAGGCAATTCATCACCAGCTGGTCCAACAACATTGCTGTTTTTATTTAGTCCCTGGTGTTGTGACATTTTTCTCACTTTGCTCCAGTGTTTACAATAATCTTGTAAACCTCCATGGAAAGTATCGCTGTGCCTGTTTTTCAGATAGCACTGTCCTATTATCTGAAATCTTTGTTGCAAACCAGCTTGTGTGTAATTGTTCCTGCTTTCTCACAAAGTACACTTCACTTGTGTTTTTCATGTTATTTAAACTTGGTTGTTTCAGTACTGTATTGTCAGCACAGTCAAGGATTACCCGTCTCCACAGAGCTAAAGCTACATCAAGTCAATGGGGTTTGGGACTGAAATTGCAAGCATATATCGATTCTGGCTTTTAATAGGGAGGAGAGAGAGTGAGAGGGATTGTTTCAGTAAGTGGAGGCTTCGGTGAGTGCTGCTGCTGTAGCCAGCTGTCAGGTGCATCGTCAACCGGCCTTATAAAACAGGCCTTACTGTTTGATTAAGATCAGGATGGTTAGTAAAGTTTGGGAGCTGCCCTCTCAAAATATTTGCCTTTGAAATGTTTCACTGAAGTCATGTCGTAGGGCATTCCCACAGTGTATAGTGTTGTCTCATTTGTAGAGTGAACAGAGTTCACAAAACTAGAGCTCTGTTTGGTATGGTGCTAATAGCTGTATATAAAGATATGTTGTTTTTTTTTATCCATAGGTAATTTGTGTTAAATATTTCAGTTTCCTTTTCTGCTGCCAATCATTGTCTTGGATAGTCTTTTAATGAAACGCATGGTGTAGTGTGGAAAATAAATAATACAGGCTTATGTTTTCTCTCGTGAAGTCAACTCGTGGAAGACGTATAAAGAACTATTCCCCGGCCATGTCACCCACAAGTGACTCTCTCCTGGGCAATGTTTTGGACGTTACTGCATGACACTGACATTGGGCAGTGTTCTCATTAAGGTTTAATATAGGCTGCTTGTCCAGCACTAATTAGTCTTTTCACCAGGTCTCTTGAGCCAATGCCCAAACCTGCGGATGCATTGTACGTACAAAAAGCAAACCTCCTTTCACAACAAGTTAAACAGACATTGCTTGTGTGTGTACATGTGTGCGTACTGTAA
>OOFG01001930.1:0-12074 GCA_900323295.1 Molva molva | reverse complement strand
TCTACCTCCCCGCCACTTATCCAGTCGAGCTGCAGCTCTCCCTTGCAGCTCAACCTACTGCAGCTGGAGGAGTGCCAGCGCTCGCTGGAGAGGCAGGACAGTGCAGCGCTGCCGCCCTGTGGGCAGGGGGGCATCAGCAGCGAGTGGGAGAAAGGAAGAGTGGCCGGCCTGCCGGTCAAAGAGGAGGAGCTTCAGCAGGTAAAGCAGGCCTTTTTAACTCCTTTCCTGCACAGTTTTTGCACAATGTCGAATGCTTTTGAGAATAGCCGAGCAGAGCGATTTTAGGAGCAAACAATGTCAGTTTGACTTTTTCGCAATTCAGAGCTGAGGGCTAAGTTCTGTTCATGGCTGGAAGGGAACCTGAAAACAGGGAGATTTACTTTCCCTCAGTAACAACTGTCCAGCTGTTTGAATCTCCAATAGATAGCTTAAAGTCAAGTGACATTTTAAGGCATGCTGCGATACTTCTTCACCTTCAAACACTTTGTTCTCTTTTCTTCACGTTTGTTTACAGACGAGCTCTCCTGGCGATGGGAACCACAGCGACGCAAGTTCCTCGTCCAGCGACATGATGGACATCTTCCTCCAGGAGGACTCCTGCTCGGGCACCGACTCGGCCACCTCGGGGTCCATGGGCTCCGGCTCCAACGGCTGTGGGACGTCGGCCAGCGGCACGTCCAACAGTGACACGTCCAACAGTGGCACGTCCAAGAGCAGGACGTCCAGGAGCAGGACGTCAGCTAGCGGGACCTCGGGCAGCGGGATAGGTAGAGGAACATCAGCTGTACATGTCTATATTGTAATGTGTTGTAGTGAAGGACTCATGATGCGTTCAGATTGTTTTAACGATATATACTACTTTTTCTATATCTGCATGCAGGCATCTGCATCATAGTATTCATTGGATAGCCGGGGTTAGGATGTAAAACATTTATCTTGGTGTATTTTGATTCTCAATTAGATATTTTACGTTTTGTGTATCATTTTAATTTTCACTTTTTCTATCCTTTGGATGTGGATAGGGTTTTTACTGTACTTGTATGTTGTAAGATCCATCATTCTTCCATATTGTTATGACATTGATTACTCATATTTATTTATTAGTCTGGGATATGATGTATCAAATGCATCTGGAATTATGATTTGATTCTCAATGAAATTCAAACGCTTGTGCATAATCTTCATTTTAAAAACAGCTTTCTATCCTTTGGAAGTGAAGTGCATTATCTGCATCTTGTGTGTATATACATAAATATATATACTTATATAAATATTACTGATTATGTTTTCTGTTGTGGTCCTGCAGGGAGTAACGATAGCAGCCAATACTTTGGCAGCGTGGACTCGTCTCAGACTAGCCAGAAAGCCAACGGCCAATCAAATGACGGCGAGGCCAGAGCCATGGAGGTGGTGCAGAGTGAGCACTTCAACAAGTACGTACCTCACAGAGTCTCTTAACCTAGTGATCTAACCCTAATGCTAGCCTCATGTTTCTGCTGCCCTCCTTGTGTCTGGGTAGATAATGGTAACTGTCCACTGGGGATAAAATGGAGATGGAGATACTAGTATTTATCCCATCCGTGCTAGATGAAAAGACGTTAGATTAAATGGCCACAGAGGCGCGGCCCACGAAGGCGACAAAGAAGCCGGAGGTCCGCAGAACCACCATCCAAACACAGCTTCGCCAGATAGAAGCGCTTCGCTTGAAGCTAAGGAGAGCAGTCATTAGCACCAATGTGAAATCTGACTGTGTTCTGTATGTATAGATTATATAGCTTATAATATATTAAGTAGGCCTACAGCAAAGATCTATATATATAGATAGATATAAAGATCTATCTATATATAACGAATCAATCAAATGAACAATAGGCTATAGTATAAAACGAAATACAATAAGTGGGGGGTTGTGGCCTCGGAAACACATCGCCATATGCGCAGAGTTGAGTTCTCAACTATTTGATTTGTTATTATTCGTTCTTTCATATAATTATAAAAGGCCTACCAGTATTGACTTGTCCCTCAAAGGATTATGCCTCTCGAATGTTACAATATATATATCAAAATAATGAATTGTGCATGTTGTTGTGTTCGACACACATCGCCATAGTATATCGCCAACTAAATATATTAAATGTCCCTTAAATTCGTCAATCAAATTTCACAAAAGTAATAATATAAAAAAAATACAATAGGTGTGTGTATGTTGTTGTGTCGGACACACATTGCCATATGCGCAGTTTGGAGTTCTCAACTGCTGGATTCGTTATTATTTGCTCTTTCATATATATAATTAAAAAGGTTAATAGCATTGTTGCTATAGGCTATAGGCCTAATATAATTAAATATAATAAGTGTGTGTTGATGTGTCTGACACACATTGCCATACGTGCAGAGTGGAGTTGTCAAATTAATTGTTGGTGTGATGTAGTCTGTATTAGTCCCTCTTGTGTAATCCAAAGTACCAGCTCTGCAGTGACTCGTTTTAACCACTAGATGGCACACCTGGATATCACGTCCAAAAGTCATGCACAAAAGCAAAAAGCCTGAAACGGACCGTAAAGAAAGATGAACAAGACCACATAAACAGCATTTTAAACAAGAGTTTTGTTTGTTACGTGCTGGTGCTCCAGTGATGTGCAGCGGGTGTTGAGGCAGGACCGGGACAAGCTCCGTCTGCTGCAGAAGAACCAGCCCCACTTCAGCGAAGAGCAGAGGAGAGAGCTGATGGAGGTCCACCCCTGGTTGAGGAGGGGCTGCCTCCCCAAGGCCATAGACGTCAAGGTAGACCTCTCTTCTCTGCCTGTCACTCTCTCTCTCCCTTACTCTCTCTCTCTTTTTCTTACTCTCTCTCTTTCTCTTACTCTCTCTCCCTTACTCTCTCTCTTCTATCGCTCTCCTTTCTTTTCTTTTCTTCTATTCTGTCTGTTTGTTTTGGTTGTATGTATCAGCGGTTTCTAGCTTGTGGCTTGGAAACCTGCCGTGGCATCACCAGATACGCTTTTAAGGCCACAAGATGATTATTCGGGAAATTAACAAATATTACCCAATATCTAATATGCCGACAATGAATGGATAAATACATGGAAAGATACTTAGTTTATTAAAGAATAAGAAACATTTGATGTCAGAGTTCATTGTGCTTTATGTGCACTAATGAGGGGTGTTTCATTGGTTGTTAAATACACACACGATAAGTGTACGGCTACGGGAATGTGCTCATGTGCTGATGAAGTCCTTCCTCTTCACCCCAGGTGTGCTCGTGCTGCGAGGACCCAGGGGAGGCGCCGACCACCACAGGACAGCCGTGCTTGGACGTCGTCAACACGGAGACCGAGATAAGGGAGCTCGGCTGCATGAGGAAGGCCAGCGAGGGGCCCCAGTGCTCAGCCGGCCCTTCCTGCGCCCGCCTCTCTGCTGGCCCCGTGGCTCCTCCCGGCGCCAGCTAGCACCTCCCCACAGCACATGAGACTCAACATTTGGGTTTAACCGCCTTTTTTTTACCGAACCACGCTCCGACAACTTTCCACCCGTTCCAATTCCGAAGTTTAAAGTCTTACACAGCAGAAGGGTTTTGGGATAAAGAAAGGCATTCTCAGACCAGGAAGTACTTTAGAAGAGATATTTTTCTATTTTCTTGACCATGGCCCGTTACTGTTACATCAGTTGTATTTTATCATGTACACTGACACACATTCTTTTTTACACTTGTTTTTGTTGTTTGGTCTTAACAGTTTATTGTCCACTGCAATATAAGCTTAATTTGTCATGGTTAACAGACTAATACTAATGTTTAAAGAACCCCATTATTTATTTAAGATGCTGTATAATTGTATCCATGCACACATCTTTCTCTGTATTGACTGGAAACCAGTCCCTATGTTTTATTTCACAATTGCCTGAGATATATTTTTTTACAGCTCGACTTCCGCAATATCCTCCTAATATTATTTCAGTGGTAGGGATTTATTTGTAATCTCTGAATATGTCAATATATATTTTTATTTTTATACAGAAACTACTTGCTGCCTCAAAAGCAGATTTATATCTCTATTTTATGTTACGGCAGATACGCCAACAGATAGCACAAGAGGGACCAGTGTATGATATTTGTATATTATGTTTTATAAAAGAGGAAAGAGCTGTATGCCTCAACACTGCTACTAGCCTTTCCATTGGACTACATACTAAAGAGAGTACTAAGTCCAGAGTGGGAATTGCCTGGAAAAAATGGCTTCATAAAAAACACCACAAATAAAAAGAATAATAAAATAATGAACGCAGCAGCCATTATAAGCTAAGTGGTTTCCTTTGACGTCCTTGTTCAAGGAACCCCCTTTGCAGCTGAACCTCATTTTACCCTTCATGTCAAATGTGTGGCCACTTTTGAAGTGGAACTTTTAGGGTTATTGCATGGCATAAAGCAATTTAAACGAGTTATCAAAGGTATTTTTTTCTAAGCATTTGCGTTAGTGAATCTTTGTACCACCCATTACCCTGCACATATGGGATTAGAATATGCTCCTATATTGCAAATTGCTCTGGTTTCTCTATCTGTTTTATATTTATAAAATTGCTGTTGTTGGAGAGGCACTTTAAATATCTGTTTGTTTTTGTCATTTTTTTCTACTGCAAAAAGCTAGGCCTCAATACATTTCTCTGTACGGTTGACTTATGTTGAGTTCTCATTAGTTCTCATTAAAAATGTATCAGGAAACTCTTCACATAGGCTACAAATCGGCTTGTATAATCATCCATTTACTTTCTCTCTTCTAAAGACCCATTAGGCCTATAATTTGGCCTTTGACAGTACTCCTACTGTTTAACTGCGAACTTGTTTGAAAGGGGATGTTAGTCCAATTCACTCGAACCTTCCCAATATTATAAGGGATTTATTCTTTCAGAGCCGATGAGCATTTAATGGGTGTTGAACGACTTGAACGTTGCTGCCAACCACATAATGCCACTGCCTGGTCGCATATTTCTTCAACAGACGGTACTACTAGTTACATTAATGATTTCAAGTAGCCCAGATAGGCCCTAATACAATTATATGATTTATTCTCCTATACAAATCCCTAAATTTATTATTTTAAAGATATGTAGCCTAATCCTTAGATCTCCTAAAGAGCCCAGCAGTCTGCAGACAGTCGAGCTACGTGTCTGGGCCATGGACTAGTCTGATCAAAGCGGCCACGTTCACTATCCTGTTCGCACCTCGGGTTCTTCAAGACAAGGTGTGAAATGTTCAGATAGCACCCCCAACGGTGACCATTCACACCTTTGGGGGTGGTGGGGGTTGGGTTCCCCGACAATTCCGGTCCCTCTCGACATGAAATCATAAATCTACTACAATATCCTGTATTGATGATCTTGAGTTTAGTTTCTACATCCGCAGTTATAGGACTACATGCCTCTGCCTAGTAAAACCTAAAACGCATTTATTCCAACGTAAAGTTCAATAGCAATGAAACGGTTCTTCGAGACAGGGTATCTTGGTGTATGTATTAAAACTGGTGGGGGCGGGGTGGGTCTTGGACATCGGAAAGCCTACCTGGCGATGCAGGACAAGAAAAGTGTCTGCAGCTCTCGCTGTGCCTTCATTAATGAAGTCTGAGAACCGTTCCAGTGAATACGCTGGTCTTTAAGTGCACACAATGCATGCTTTTCATCAATATGAATCTGAATATTATATATTTTTAAACAGTAGGCGATCATAAGAATGAAGCAGCCTGCTTTTGCTGAGAGGCTATCAACTAAAATAAAGCTATTCTGTGTTGTATCTTAGGGTGTTTAAATAATTAAACACATAGCCTAAACTTTAGGCTATGTTAGCCCAAACTTTAGGCTGTTAGCCTAAAATAAGTACATTGCTGTTGCCATGCTTTAGGGCCTAAAGCATGGCAACAGCAATGTAAAATCGTACTTATTTTCGTAAGATGTAATTCAGCATTTAGCTTGCAATGTGCTAGAGGATCATTAAATACAGGCCTATAGGTCTAAACACTGATACTCTGCTGGTAGAAATACTGCTTGAAACGGAGGGCAAAATCAGTTGAACATCACAACCAATTGTCAAATACACAAGGCTGGTAACAAATCGTAAATATTAGATAGAATTGAAAACACATGATTTTAAAAGGATTTTGTATTTATTTAAAAACCAACATCACTAAGACAACATGGGTTACTGCTATTGGACTAACAGTTATTTCACATGTATTCATATGAAATTAAATTCTATAGGAGGAAAATAATTCACACACAACTAATCCTGCTTCTCTAGTGGGACAAGCAAGCTCCCTTAGCCATGCTAAAAACATAACATGTAAATATTTACATTTCCCCCTTTCAAAAGGCCTGGCAAACTATCTTTACAAATGAAAAACACACATGTCAGCATTGACCAATGCAGCCACTTTAAATAGTTAAAACATTTAAATACGTTTACAAATTAAATTCAAAATTACAGTTTTTTTTTTAAATCACACAAAGAGCTTATCAGATGGCACTCAGAAACATGTCAAAGTTATCCTAGCTGTCTTCATCCTAGTGGGCCGAAAGTTACAAAACACCAAATCTAATTTTTAAAACTTGCACGATGGAGCACTGGTCTACCATGGTCTCCACATTGATTTGGGATACGATAAATATTGTAGACTAGACACATCATGGTTTTCCCCTTCGTGTATAGATAAGTTGCTTTGCTCGGAGTCTGTCTCCTCTAGATCCGAGCAGAGGTCGTCAGTAGAGGAGGACGGAGCCGGGGACAGGGCGGAGGAACCGGGGCTACATGGGCTGGTCCGGCCGCTCTCGGAGTAGGGGGACCAAGTGCTGCTACTGTTGTTGTGAGGGGGGCAGTCGGAGAATATGTCTGACATCATCACTTGAAGTCGATCTTCGTCGTTCAACGGCATGCTCTCCAAAAGATGGTTGAGGAGATCCGCAGCAATCGCCGGGTCGATGCCCGGACAGTTGGACACAAAACTGTGCACTTCGTGCATGCACTGGATGTAGCCCGCAGCAAACCTCTCTCGCGCCTCTCGGTTCACCACGTCCAATTCTGATGAGGAACCATCAAGAGAGACAAGTTAGTTCAAGAAAACACACAGGGATTGTTGTAACATTATGATATCAGTATAATAACATTAAAACATGAGTCCTACCTTGGGCTTGGTTCTGCAGAATATTCTCCACCCGTCTTACTGTCAACTCCAACACCTCGGCATTCTCCATCTTTGATTGCAACTGCGAATGAATAAAAAAACAAGGGAAATAATTATAACCGATGAAGTTTAAGTTATAACACAACGTTTGGAATCCACATTCATTCGTTTTGATTGTAAATAAAAGTAACTATTTCGCCAGTTCTTACATCTGCGTCTGCCAGAGCTCTGAGTTCCTGCAAACTTTCATTGATGCGGGCCCTCCTCTGCTTCTCCACCAGAGGTTTCCGGATCTGGAGGAAAGAAAAGTGAGCATACAATGATAACGTTGTAGCCCTAAAGAAACGTGTGTGCAGTGTTACCATTGAATGCGCGAATACACACACGACATACCTTCCTGTCCACTTTGAACTCTTTGGGCTTTTCGTCGCTGTTCATTCCGTTTGCGTGGTGGCGAAAGGGGGCCATGTTGTTGCAAACACCCCAGCAGTAACAACAACTGAATGTATCGTACACACAACCGTTAAAGTGTGTCAATGGGGGCAGAGCAGATGGCCGGCGGTCCCAGCTGCCAAAAAAACGGTTTGCCGAGGGGTGCTCGCCTTATTACTCAGCTGAGAGCCGGGGTCGACAACATGTAGGCTAGCTAGTAGCCTATATATATATACGGCCCCTGATTTACATATGAATGGAGGACTGAGGCTCTAGGGGAAGACCGATGGCGCGGACTGGTCATAGACCTTCCAGCCAATCACCGTTCAATACTTTTGTCTCAAGTGGAACCCTACTTCTCTGTTTGAATGCAGAGAAGAGAACTAAAAGTTTATCAAGACGAAAGACGTGTAAAGTGAAAGCCTTACACATTCCATGTATGCCTAATACCCAAAAAGATGATTTGAACAGATAAAAGGAGAATAATTAAGTTGGGGATTTTTACTTTATTTTATTTTTTATATACCAGTTTGTGAACTGTTTCGAGCAAACTATGAGGACAAATGTTTCTACGTTTTAATTAATGAAATCAATAATTAAATAATGTATTAATTAATGTGGACTACTGGACTTTTATCAGATGAATTAGCAAGACCATTCAATGGCAGTTCTCACATTGCATCATTAGTCACCTTCTTGTTAAGGCTATTTGGAAAGCAATTAGCCAGCTATTAGGCAGTTGCTCAGCTACTTGGGATTACATGGCTGAGGTTTTTGCACATATCCTTGCGCAAATATGATTTACCATCTGTACAGGGATATGCGCAGCTATAATACATAATGTTGTGAGTCTTCCTTATTGAGAAATATTACAGCTATGTATCTCATACAAAACACTATACAAGATACGAGTTACATAAACGAGTTAATGTAACCTAATGTTCCTCCTCATTATTCGAGTAGTATTCTTAGTATTTGTCTTATAACCCTACGCCTCCACCCATCTTTATTGTAGGCTACATTTCTGGAGGCTCAATAAGGTCTATTATTTCGAAACATTATAACATTTCCGGATGATCGAAGTGTTAAGGAGCGCAGCACACGTTTGATTTTTTGCTTTAAAAAAAGCACGGAACGCACTACCATATCTGGAGATAACGTTCAAAGTAAGATACGTGATCAGCGACCATATCGATAATGCTCATTTGTATACAATAAGGATACAACTTTACAGGAATAATACAAGTTAAATCACTCAGTGAACCAAATAATAATAACATAGTTAGACAAAATTACATATAATCTACATTTAAATAAAAAGTAATTTTGACATGGACTTTTATTTTGATAGATGGAATCTCCACGGAGCCCACACACAGCTTGTTCGTCAGAGCGGACGCTTTGCTGAGGTCACACGGCGAGTGTAAATCGGCGGGGGCGAGATAGTGACACTGGTATATATTCATCTCGCTTGGGCCGATACGATTCACTGTACTAAACTCAGACACAATTATACAGATATCATGGTGAAGATCACGTTTCAAGCTGTGTCCGCACAGAAGCCAGAGAAGGAGAACGATGAAGACAAGATACAGATCCCTCAGGCTCATGTGAGTTAACTATATCTCCATTGTTTTTATTTGTTTGAGATGTATTTTAATGTAAATAAATATCCTACTTAATTGGGGGAAATATGCAATTGTGTAATTCAATCTAGTGCATTAAGTGATAAATTATAGGTCTAACGTTACTGTATGTGCGATAGGCTAAATCGGTTAAATGAAAAAGCATCATCCTGCAGATATTTATAAAACAAACGGTTTTCCTAAATCACCTTGGATGAATTTAACCTTTATTGTTTTGAATGTCAATAGTCATTTGGCTACAGGCTGCCATTTTAAATGTAGCTGTAAGAGATTCGACAACTGACTAATTCTGAAGAAATTCTACACTGATAACCTTGCAAAGATATCATTACAAACTTGACAGCCGACACCGCCTGGGGTTGTTGTCATTACATCACCGTGTTTGGGTTTGCAGGGAACACTGCAGATGGGACAAACGCAACGTCTTTGTCTGCTATGGGTGAAAAAGAAAACGTGCACCGTTTTAACTGCAAACATCGAGATAACTTATGCGGACATATATAAATGTCTTTCCGTTATTATTTTGGCATTCATTATTTTATCGTTATAGGCTATTCAGGTGTTATAAAATTCCCGCTGGTGAAGCCCATTATAGGAATTGTACAATATTATGAAGCGTAAAGCCATCGACAAGGCTAGACTGTGTTGTAGTATATTTAAATCAGTGTGGCCTGTTAATACTCTACATATGGTCTATGGAGGTGTGCTCCTAATTGGATTGTGGGTTAATTATAGACATGCAGTGGGATGTGTGCAATTTTCATCTCACTAAGTCCACACTGCTCCTGTCAAACACACACACACACACACACACACACACACACACACACACACACACACACACACACACACACACACACACACACACACACACACACACACAAACACACACACACAATCGCACACCCACACAATAGATTTCATGTGACGTATCCATCAATGTGATTGGCAGGCGGTGGGCTAGGCGTCAGACACTGCTGTGTGTGTGTGAAGGTGTATAAATATATCCGCCTACGTGGCGGTGGGACTCCTGTCGTACGCAATCGTTCTCATTTCTCAGCTCCCTCCCCCGAGGCGCTGGCAAGCATCGACAAATATGGAATGAGGAAGTAGGCGTCCAAGAATAGCCTCGCTCCCAGACAGACGCGCGCCAGCATCTTCGTCAGAGACTTTTGTCGATTGCTTTTCATAAGCTTGTAATAAACTGTATACTCAAACACACAAATAAAACCGTGCGGGTTCAGTCGCGTTTCTCTCCTTGACTTTCAGTCCCATTGTGAAGAAATGATGCCAACCTGATGATATGCAGCATGATGTTCTGACATGGAGTGGTGTGTCTAAATATCCATTGTCTCCTGTCCTGTCCACAGGAGGAGCTGGTTCTTCCTCTAGGGAAACCCAAGAGGTCTTTCCTCAACGGCCTCTGCTGCCTTACCTTCGGCTTGGTGGTCTTCATGGCCGGCCTGGTGATGGCGTCCATCTACGCCTATCGCTACTACTATGTAACGCAGGTGAGTGCGCTGTGACCTGCGGCCCCCCAGCGTGGTGCGTGAGGGCTTGCTCAGACACTACAAGAAATACGCCAGATGGATGAATCGCCAACAGCAAAAAATAAATCAATAAAAAAACGAAACGAGGATAGTGTTAGGTAGTGGGTGAGAGAAATGATGACTCACTTTGTTTCTTTTGGTTTTGTCCTCTCAGCAGATGCCGGAGGACAGCTTGTTCCACTGCCGGGTGGTCTACGAGGACGCGGTGTTCTCCCCGATGAGGGGCCGGCAGGAGCTGGAGGAGAACCTGGGCATCTACCTGGACGACAACTACGAGCAGATCAGCGTGCCCACGCCCCGCTTTGGTGGCAGCGACCCCGCAGACATCATCCATGACTTCCACCGGGTAAGAGGCTACACCCATCACGTCATAGACAGATAGACGGACAGACGGATGGACAGCTGGATAGATAGATAGATAGAAAGATAGATAGATAGACAGACAGAGATACATAGATAGATAGATAGATAGATAGATAGATACAGATATATCGCTAAATACAGAGATAGAGAGATACGAAGATAGATAGAAAGCTAGACAGATAGATGCTTTATTCATCCCGCAAGGGGGAATGTAGGCGTTACAACAGCTCAAATAAAAAAAAAATGAAAAATAATATTAATACAGCAAGTGACATCAGCATCAAATAATCAACTGGGACCTAGGTATTAGAAAAAGGTAGAACGCAGTAGTGCTCTGTTTCACGACTCATGCTTGTGTGTGTTTCTCCTCCAGGGTCTGACGGCGTACCACGACCTCGCCCTGGACAAGTGTTACATCATCGAGCTCAACACCACCCTGGTCATGCCCCCCCGCAGCCTCTGGGAGCTACTCGTCAACGTCAAGGTGAGGCCGGCCTCAAGAGAGAGAGAGAGGGGGGAGGCTAGCAGTGAGGAAGAGGGGGAGGAGGGAGGTGGAGAGATTCAGGGTTAGGACGACAGAGGGAGAGAGAGAGAGAGAGAGAGAGAGAGAGAGAGAGAGTGAGAGAGACGAAAGCAAGAAAGAGAGAGGAGATGAGGACGACAGAGGGAGGAGGGCGGAATGAGAAAGGGAGAAAAAAGAGAGAAAGAAAGGGGGAGGGAAGGTACTCCCTGCCCACCGTCAAGTCAGTAACCATAGGATGTGTGTGTGTGTGTGTGTGTGTGTGTGTGTGTGTGCAGAGAGGGACGTATCTCCCCCAGACCTACCTCATCCAGGAGGAGATGGTGGTGGCGGGGCGTGTGAGGAACATGAGGCAGCTGGGGCCCTTCATTCACCGGCTGTGTTACGGCAAGGAGAC
>OOFG01001926.1:0-11165 GCA_900323295.1 Molva molva | reverse complement strand
AAACTCCTTGGCTTCTTTGAGAAGAGTGGGTTGGTAAAAATGTGTCACTAATTCTAAAACTTAACAGGAATTAACCTCCGGGAGGAAAAAACTTATAGCGTGCAAAATATTACAAAACCGTAATTGTATATTTTTCAATATGTTTACATTTTTCATATATTTCCAATTGCATCAGAATATCTACGACATAATTAACAATCAGCTCTCTCTATATTTTTCGAGGTTATGACCTACTGGGTAACGTTGACAATGTACTAAACCTTTTTGATACACGGTGGTGCTTGTTGAGTGTAAAGCGTAGAAAGAACATCACTCCTTTGCATGTATGATAAAAGGTGATATGTTTTTATTTATGTTGTTCTAGATCGGTCTTGAGGGAATTCCCTCTTCCTGGAGAAGCAAGACTCTTCGCTACGGCTCTCTGCTGGAGCTCGCTAAGAAGATCGCCGAGCAACACCAATAGGAGAATCATTAGTTATCAGAATATGTAACTGGTGATCTTCTACAAACTGTACTAGAACCTAGAATTGTTTGAGCTTTTGCAGAACAATGAATGATTATTCCTGTTTAAACGTTTGCACGGCAGGAGTCTGATGTATTTGCTTCTGTTCAAGTGTGACAAGTCGGTTGGTTCATTTGTGAAATTAAGTAAATGTGCTATTATTCTTAATCGGTTGCCCTGGTTTGTTGACCTTCATATTTTAAACTGGACTTGACTAAAATGAAAACTGGAGTTTCATTCAATATTTTGCATCATTACATTATGAATTATTTACATTATAATAAACTATATTTTATTATAATATCGCATTATTATATTAAATACTATTAATACATTTACATTACTTTCCTTTTACTACGATAAACAAAAAAATCGCAATTTGGTGGCGCTAGAATTGTTCGGACGCAGCCTCCGTCTTTCTATCTGACGAAACGGTGTGGAAGTAGTTGTCAGAGATGTCAGGTAAAGGAGGAAAACAAAGTCGCTCAGGAGGCGGCAGAAAGGGTGCAGATGAACAGGAGGAAGAGGAACAGCCGTTGCAGGCTGTTCTTATCGCAGACAGCTTCAACCGGAGGTTTTTCCCGATCACCAAAGACCAGCCAAGGGTAGGTATTCTAGATAGATAGCCGAACAAGCTAACTAATGCTAATGCTAGCAACACTAGTAAGCATGCTGTATCCTCTGACAGGTTGGGGTTAAAATCAGTCAGAAACCCTAATTGAATTTTTTACTACACCATAATGAATCGGATTTATCAGATTGTACTCAGTATAATTCCCTAATTCAATACATGGATGTTAGTATTAACGTTATTGATAAATACAGCTCGAACTTTTAAAATCCACAGGCATTACTCCCACTGGGAAATGTTGCTATGATCGACTATACCCTGGAGTTCCTGACTTCCACTGGGGTGCAGGAAACATTCGTCTTCTGTTGCTGGATGTCCCATAAGATCAAGGAGCACCTGCTGTAAGTACGGCATCATCTCATCCATGCCAACCCCTAAATTATATATCCATAACGTCAGTGTTATAAACATGCGTTTCTTCAATTCAACCTCTTTATCACGGTTTATAGTTGTATCGTTTCAACGTGTTGTATAATGTAATATAATGGTTGACACATCTGTCTATCCATCTGCCCAACAGGAAATCAAAGTGGTGTCGTCCGACCTCCCCGAACACAGTCCACATCATCACCTCTGACCTCTACCGCTCGCTAGGCGATGTGCTCAGGGACGTAGACGCCAAGAATCTGGTGCGCTACGACTTTGTGCTGGTGTACGGAGATGTGGTGTCGAACATTGACGTCTCTCAGGCCCTGCAGGAGCACAAGTAAAGCGCTCTTGTATTACTGTATTGCTCTTTAGTCATTTAGCAGATGCTTCTATCCAAAGGAACTTTTGATGGAAGTTTTCGTATACAGGTTATTGGAGGCCTAAGGGTTAGGCCGCAGACACTGGGGTGCGAACCCAGAGCCTTATGAATAGGAGTCAAACACACTAATAACAAGACTACACTATCCTCCCCTGATGGGTGATAGTCAAAATCATAATAATCATTTGGATATTTTTCCATTCTTTTTAAGGGCACTTTAACCAAAGTAGTTTAGACTCTTCCTGTCAACATATATACTTACAAGGCTAATTATTCTTTCAAGGCTACTATACCACCTTGATTAAAAGGGTAAATAGACTTATTTAAGTGTTACTTATACTCCAGGCACCGTAGAAAGATGGAGAAGAACATCTCGGTGATGACCATGGTCTTCAAGGAGTCATCGCCGGGTCACAAGTCCCGCTGCGAAGAGGACGACATCATCGTCGCCATGGACACCAAGAGCCAACGGGTCCTGCACTACCAAAAGACACAGGGACTGAAGAAGCTTCAATTCCCCATGGTGAATGAACTGGATGTGAAGTAGCAGGCCCTTTATCGCTGATTTTAAAGTGATGTTTGAGTTTGTGAGCTGACTGGTGACCTTTTACCTTTTTCTTTTTGACTCTCCAGAATATTTTCCACAGCGGAAGCGAGGACTTTGAGATCCGACACGACCTGCTGGACTGTCACATCAGCATCTGTTCCCCACAGGTCAGTCTCCCACCAGATACAGGGAGTCTAGAGACAGGCTGAAGGAGTCCCTGTACCATCCGACACAGAGTCCCTGTACCAGATGCAGGGACTATGTTAGGGTGGGACCCTGTCTCCCACCAGATACAGGGAGCAAGCCTCACCGCTCCTAATGAGCTAGTTAATGGGTGTCTCTGTAGAATTGTAGAAGCCCCTGAGGAGGTTAATGCAAGAGTGCTACACATGTGCTGCGGTCTGTTTAGCGTACACCTGTTTTGTTTTATGTTTTGTCCTGATTCTTACCATTTCTATTTCAGGTGGCTGAGCTCTTCACTGACAACTTTGACTACCAGACCAGGAACGACTTCGTCCGAGGGATGCTGGTCAACGAAGAGGTACAGAAGTCCAAGTTAATCCTAATTGTTTGGTTTTTTTTAACCGAAAAAGAATTCAGTGATTGGAAAATGTTTTAGTTTTATTCTTGCTGTTTATTTTTTGGTCACTGCTTCATCGGCTCATTGGCTCCTCATTCTTCACCATCCTTAATCCGGTTTTTTTTTCGGCCACAGATCCTGGGCAACCAGATCCACATGCACGTCACCAAGGACGGCTACGGCGTGCGCGTCTCCAACCTGCTCATGTACGACTCGGTGTCCTCGGACCTGATCCGCCGCTGGGTCTACCCGCTCACGCCCGAGGCCAACTTCACGGACCGCAAGGGCCCGCCGTGCACGCACTCGCGGCACAACGTGTACCGCGGCTCCGGCGTGGGCCTGGGCCACGGCAGCCAGATGGTGGAGAACGTCCTGATTGGCTGCGACACCAGCATCGGGGCCAACTGTCACATTTCAAACAGCGTCATCGGGAGTAACTGCAGCATAGGTGGGCACGCGTGAAACCTGTCGTGGAGTACGGGCCCGGGGTGACTCGGCTAGGCTTTTTCACAACAAAAGTGAACCCCCAACTCTTTATTTTTATGTCCATTTATTTTTCATTAGACATAAAATTAATATTTTTAAAAAGCGACGCTGTTACGCTTTATCACAAAAAAGTCAGTCACAGAGGATTCATTTTGTATTTCTATTAGATAAACTTTTTTACATCGGATATAAAATAAAAAGGCCAATAAAATATAGTGTGGTTGCTAGGGTAGTGGCCACTCTGAGCCGAAAGGTACCGGGTTTGATCCCCAATGTCTGCATGCTAACCTATAAGCATCCTTCAGAAAGATGCCCTAACCCGGACCTGCTCCTCAATGACAGGTATCTGAATTCACTGCAGGTCTCTGTGGATAACAGCATCTGCTGAATGACTGAATGGATATGAATGAATGTGTTTCTGTATCGTCCACAGGGGACAACGTCACCCTGGACTGCGCCTACGTGTGGAACGACGTCACCATCTCCAGGAACGTGTCCATCAGCCAGTCGGTGGTCTGTGACCGGGTGGAGATCAAGGAAGGGGTCCAGCTAAACAAACAGTGTGTCCTGGCCTACAATGTAAGCCCAGCGCTTCACAGAGCCCCCTATATATAGACTGTGAGAGAGAGAGAGAGAGAGAGAGAGAGAGAGAGAGAGAGAGAGAGAGAGAGAGAGAGAGACTTATAGACTTATTGACAGAGTGAGTGAGTAAACGACAACAAAAAAGGAGAATGTGGTCAGTAAATATTCATAAAAGTGTGTGAAAAATGATGTGCGGTCTGGGAAAAGGGAGAAGGAAAGCTCAAGAATAAATATCTAATACATCTAATATATTTTTGAAATCTCATATGACATGCAGGGGGATTGAGATGCGAGGCGGCGCTGGTGTACGCTCACACAGGTACCTTGATCCGGGAGCTGGGGTTCAACATGATGTACTTGATGGAGCCCTGGATGTTCTCCGTCCAGGACACCAGCCACGTCACCTTGTTGTCATGACGCAGTTCCTTCCAGCGCGTCCCCGCGGGGGGCTTAGGGTGCTTCGAGTCCCTCGAGACGGAAGAACTACATGTAAGCACTTTGGACTCGGAGCGGTTAACAGCTCTTTGCTGTTAACCGCTCCGAGTCTTATTCTGCTGTTGCAGTCATGTTCTGCTGCTGTTGAGACAATAGAGGAATAGCGCGGCAAAAACACAATCTGTTGAAGAGCAATAATGTACGGGGTAATCGTTTCCCCTGGGGAGAAGTTGTTGTTTCTCCAATAACAAAGAGTACAGGAAGACTACATTTGACACAGTGCAGGGGTAGCAAGTGCGTGTGTGTGTCCCTCTGTATACGTGTGGCTGTGTTAGTCTACGAAATATGCCACACGCGTCTCATTTCATGTCCAGAACACAACACACTGTATGCGGAAGGAATGTAATAACAACTAAGTAAATTAACAAAAGTGATTATTTCTGTCGACTGTTGAAACGGAAACTGGGGAACATAACAATAGGACCCGAGAAAGGGAAGGTTATAGTTTAAAGGAGAGGTATAATATCTGGTGAAAAACAGGAAACTAGATCAAAACCGACACATACACATTATGATCATTGTTATCATAAGGCACAAGAGATTACTCATCAACCCACAGTTAGCGTTTCCTCTTCCAGAAAGACTACATGAATCACACACCTGGTATTAAAAGTGTTAACAGTGTTGCACATGTCAGGACACATGTTGACGGGGACTCCTCCTTGTGGCCGGTAAGCGGAACTACACGTGACAATGGCCATGGATTAACCGTCGGGATGGCTAGGTCACTCACTTGCTACAGTTGATGATGATGTCCTCTGGCCTGATGCGGCGCTTGAGCATGCCCATCTTGGGGTGGTCGCCTCGTCCACGGAAGAGACCGGGGGGCTCTATACGGAAGTTTCCGATCCGCTCCTTGTGGTTATCCATGATGCAGAAGCCGTACTCCTGAAGGATCCTCTCGTTCTCCTCTTTGATTTTCTGGGGAAATGTTCAAAATGCATTCAAAACTCTGTACATCCATTATGTGTGGTAGCTGTCATGGGGTTAGGGTGTTGTGGGTGACTATGGGTGTATGCTGGTGTTTGGATGTTGTGTGCTTACCAGTTTCTCATCTTTCGACATCTGTTTCTTGGCTTCCGATTGGGCCTTGAAGTACTCGCTCATCTCATTGAAGTTGCACTTGTTGAGGTCGGAGATCTTTGACTTCTCCTCTGGTGTCATTTCCTAGGAAGAAGAACCAGAGAGAAAGAGATTGAGCAATGGTTCAGGTGAAAATACGCTCTTCAAAGGCTAATACGAAGCGTGCTCCCACCTTTCTCCAGTCTTTGAAGAAGTTCTTCCTGAAGATGTCCTTGGTGGTGTACTCGTGATCCAACATCTTAGCGAAGAAAGTGGCTACCTCTTCAGCGGGCGGGTTCAGTTTCATTTGCTTACCTTAAGAAACCCAATATAAAGAAAGAAACACGTACATATGTCACCATGAATGAAACCATTGTCGGGAAGTAACATTCTAAGTGTCGTCTCAGAAACACAGTGATGCTCACCATCGTAGTAAAACCTGACGTGGAGAGGAAGGGGCTCGTAGGGAAGGGCAAACACAGGCCCCTGGTGTTCCAGGAAGCGCCACTTGGAACCGTCCGTGGCCCTCTCTTCTTCCCACCTTACAAACAGAAGAAATAATAAAATACCAGACAGGAACATTGGTAAGTGCATAGATAGCAGAAGAATGCTAACCATAACCCTTTTATCTATAATTGAGTATATGTGTTTTACTACTATTTGTATTATATTGTTATACATTTATGTGACATTTTCATTATATATGCACTATTAAATGCCTAATCCCTTGAACTCACCATTTCCACTTCTCTTCCTCCTCCTTCTTGGGTTTCTTTCCGTCCATTCCCTTTTTGACTTTTGTCTTCTTTTTGGGCTTTATGTCCTAATACATATGTCAGATATAATCTCTGGTTTAGAAATATCCACAGAAATGAACATCCCATTTACTCAGTGAATATGTGAAGGAAGGCCCTTCATCAATGTACCTCCTCCTCCTCTTCATCATCATAGTCTTGTCGCCTCTTCTTGGCCTTTTTCTCATCCTCTTTCTTAACTTTTTTGGGCTTGTAATCAAATCTAACAAAAAACAAACCAAGACATGAATGATGCAGACGCTTCACTGGCTGTAGTAGTTATACATACGCTGCATGCATAATAACTATGTATTAACTTAAATGTAACTAATTCAGCAGCACTTCGCCAGTCTGACTGTATTTGTAACCACTAACATTTGTTACTCACTCCTCATCATCTCGTTCCCTCTTGGTTGGCTTGTGTTTGGGCGAGGGGTCAAATCCATTGTCGTCAGGCTCACTCTTAATATGAGGTGGGCTTTTCTCTCTGAGTCAATATTTGAAAACAGATAGATAATGAATAAACACAAAGCCAGCTTTTGTGTCTATCAAGCCACCCACCAAACTCATTCCATTACTTATTTTTTTCTTTGTTGTGTCCTTTTTCCAATGTTCGAATAAATTAAACAATCAATAAAATTATATAATAATATAATTAAATAATTATAATACATTTCTAAAGTAAATTCTTGTATACCTTGCATATCCATTTTCATTTTCCCTTTTCGGTTTGTCTATGTGGTATGATTTGACCTGTGAAGATACAGAAGAGGGTACTTTAAGAATCTATCTGCTACAAAGGGTTTGTAGTAAAGTCAGACAGACTGCTGCGAAGGCAAACCTTCTCATCTCTCCTCTTCTCCTTTTGTTTATCCCTGTGCTTGTCGGAGCTGCCGTTGCTGTGTTTCAGCTTCTCTTTCTCTTTGTCTCGCTGTTTCTTCTCAGAGTCTCTCCCTTCTCTGTGCTCACTGGGAAAACAGAAGCCAAAACAGAGAGGTCAGAGGTCAGAGGGGAGGGGTCAGACAGTGGCTACTAATCAGACGCTTATTAATTCCTAACTTAATGATAGTAAAGGAGACATTAACAGTGAAAGGAATTAATGCCAATAGCAACTGACAAATAAAGAGTAGAAATCGTCAGTTCATAGGCATGACTAGAAAAATACACAATAACACAGGAAATCTGTATTTGGTCGATTCTATGGATTTACCAAATACTTTTAGGTGTATTTGTGTGATTGCTATTAAAAAGGAAATGTGTTATTTGACATATAACAACATACTATATTATTCTTGATGATCTACTGAAAATAATGTCTAAAATGCTAATATTGTTTCATTATTTGCTTTAAAGATTTATAATTTATTAATTTACAATCACAATTATCACAATACAGTTGACAATCAACAAAAGGTCGGCAGTAGTAGGTTAAAAGGTATTGACTGAGTAGACATGTTGCTTGTTATCCTTTGAGCTATCCTTTGACATAGGGCTCTCCACTTAAATGATTGGTCAATATAGATGGAGAGGAGACATTTGTACAGTAGGCCTACCTGTTGCTGTGCTTGGCTTTCTCCCGTTCCTTGTCTTTCTTATGGTCTTTGTGTCTGTGTTCTTTGTCTTTGTGCTTGTCTTTATGCTTGTGAGAGTCTATAGGGAAACATGTGCGGTTCACTTGACGTGTAAAAATACTTCACAAAAGATGTTATCGTATTATTCATCTTGTGAATATAACAAAATTGACATTCCCGTCAGTATGGCTTTGATAGAATTTTGAATATTTATTAAAGGATCTACATACAAATATATTTTTCTAATAGTAAGATGGAAAAGATCCCAATATTTTTTACAATTACTATTATTTTACAATGTAAATGTACAAAGCAGAAAGGGGAAATCCTAGGTCATTGCATTTAATGCATTGCATTAAAATAGCATTTGGAACAACCCATCTTTAGGCTATTCCACCCTCACTCAAACATGTTTTCAAAAGTAAAGCGTTAAAAAATGTACTTGATGAGCAAGTCAAGTCCAAGGCAAAGAGTTGATAGAATTCAACCCGTGTGCTTTCTAGGAAGCATATCTTTATCAACAGAACCAACACTAGAAGATGGCCTTATCTTTCTGCTTCAAACCAAGATTATTTTGCTATTGCAACGTATTGTCAATTTCTCTGAAGCAGAAACCCCACAAGACAAGACGGCGATATTAACCAAGTCAGTAAAAAGTAAATGCGTAAGTAAAAAAAGACCAAAGAACATTTTAAGACACATTCTTGTAATATTTCGATCAGAATATATAAAGTCCGAGCGGACTTGGCCTTGATCATCACCTCGTGGCGCCCCGCTGTCATCACAGTTGTATAGCGGCTGAAGACATTCTCATAAGAACAATAACAATCATCACTCTATTCTTATGAAGGGGGCTTGGGCCTAGGCCTACTTTCCAAAAACAATTGCCCAACATTTGAGGATCAACAGAAACATTCCTTAAGTTAAAATGAGTGGACATATAACAAACATGTGTTTAATTATAAGGAAATCAATTCCATATGCTTTTAATAATGTATTTTACATATTTTCTATTTTGAAAAGTTTACAAGTAAAGTCTAATAAAGAATCCTTATCGCCCTGACGAAACAATAAACCGCTGGGTGTAATATCATACAGGCACAATACAGCTGGAGAAAGGACCACGATATGGGCCGACAGGGGAGATAGGCTCCCAGCTTTCGCCTCCATATCACGGCAGACACTTCCCTCACTGGTCGGCACCCTGGCCGTCAGATAGAGAAAAAGAAAATGGCGTAGAGACTAAGTCCTCAACCCCAATTCTGCTACTTTCGGCTCTAAAATTAGGCATATTTGCACACATATTAAATAAAGCTATCGCATGCATAATAAACACGACGCCACGCACTTTAAGAATCAATCCTTAGAATGTCATATTTACAAGCAAAAGGGTAATTTTCATACCCTGTTTTTGAACAATAGCCGCAAGAGAGTGGAGGAGAAGGGACTTAGTCTCTGGGACGCCATTTCTGTCCTTTAAAAACTAACAGTAGACAGGTCACGATTTACAATAGAAAGCAGGCTTAATGTGAATGAAAATCGTTATTGCATGACCTACCATTTGTTTTAGATCCAGAATTGACCTGAAAATTGGAAAGACAAAGGTATTAAATATTTCTACTTTCTAAATGCCGGTGTCTTGGTTATTCAAGTTCCAGTGGGTAGAACAATAATTCCTGGATACATCACCACATTTAATTGCAACCGCACAACAATCAAAGCTATGATCGTGATAAAGAGAAGTATTTAAACTTATTTACTTCTATCCATTATTTCATACAATATTATTACTAGCCAACCATGACACTTATTGTCAATACATAACTGACGTGTGACAGACGTAGAAAGACATTGCTGACAAAGAGCTACCTGGAAATCTGAATTTCTATGATCTCCGCTCATCTTCAAGTTGTAAGTAAAAGGCAGTCACAGAAGACAGCTGTTCAAGAAGCGACGTTGGCACAAGGAATCCTTGATAGTCTATGGAATGGAGTCGGTGTGCGCTGGTTTAAGTCCCATTATTTAGACAGTGCGCATGCTCATATCAATTTGAATCGCGAGAAGGAAAAAAAAAAACTCTGAGGGGTACCTCCCTGACAAAAAAAAATCAAAATAATGCATAACTGACTCAAATACGAGTCAGTTACAAATACTTAACGAGGACCCATTCAACTTTCTATTTTACTGGGCTACCATGTGAACATCAGGTAAATTGGTCCACACAGAAAGACTATTTGAAAGGTTATAATTTAACCAACTTCTGCTGTCAGTACATTAATGCCCACCCCCATTAAACACACACATTGTATCCATTATTGGATATATGTATTGTTTCGATCATAATGGTCATGTCAATTACTTTGAAATTGAGCAATAACCAAGATTAAATAAATCTTAAATAATACAAGTATTTCACAAGACAAAGCAGTAGAAAATTTAATTGACTTTTACAACATAATTATACAATCATAACAAGATCTAATATCGGTCTTCACGTGATTAATCCAGCATTAAAAAACAAAAACACATCATTCACACAACCTCATAACCACACACTCTAACTACAAACTCACATAATAGCAGGGACAAAACAGGATTTAATTATTTTAAAACAATAATCTGTACATGGGTTACACACTCCAGTGAAATTCATAATTCAGGAGCAAGGAACCGTTATCAGATGATTACAAATGTTTAAAGTACAGTTCACAGGGTACCACAACTGCAGTTAGGCCTATTTAGACTTCCTTCGTTTGGCCTGAGTGGGACTCGCTCCAGTCTCTGAAATAAACAAACAAGAAAGATAATCTGTTGAGATGCATGTGAGGGGAAAGACTGCACTGAAGTACAGCAGTGCTACAGAAATCCCTTTGTTGCTGAATTAGAATAATTATGCATTCATGATAACCAATTGTGGATGATAAAGTGATAATATAGTACAGGTACAAGAGTACATCCATATGTACACATATTCCTACTGCAATTTCTATTGTGATCTATATATATATATATGTTTCAAAAGCAAATGTTATAATTTACATTAGGGATATAGCCAGTCCCAGAATAATTAAATGAACTGTAATTAATTTGTTGTCATTATTGATACGCCAAATTAAACCAAAAGCTACAATATCTTTTTCAGGCTGAGGTCCAAGTTTATAGGGAAA
>OOFG01001922.1:0-11078 GCA_900323295.1 Molva molva | reverse complement strand
GGTCGCACGCGCACACACACACACACGAGACAAAAAGAGGGGAACACACAGAGGACACACACACACACACACACACACACACACACACACACACACGAGACAAAAAGAGGGGAACACACAGAGGACACACACACAGAGAGAGACAGGGTTAAAACTCTTTCAGCTTTGGTCCTGTGTTGAAACACTTTCAACCCACTTATTCAGGATTGGGGAACCATAAAGTCAGTTACATGACTGGACTTGCATGTCAAAATCTTGTAGCATGTAACGGGAAAAAAAACAGGGCCGTTTCTGACCATAGACTAAATATGTAGTAGTGTTGTTCTATTAAGCGCCACAGCACCTAATAAAAGCTAAATTATTTGTGGTAACGTGAATGACATCACACCGTTAGCAATACTGCAGTTTGAAATGCTGCAAACCAGAATTATGGATTTATTATTTTTCCCACAAATTCAACCACGGCTATTTCCTGTTCCCTTCGGGTTCTCCTTTTGTTGATTTAAACATGAATCATGCCATCGCAATTCGCTTTCACCACAACCTTTATTTTACACGGACAGCTCGGCTAAGCAAGCCCTGCTTCACCAGCCTGCACTGTTGATACAAGTTACAATGGGAGGGCTGCTTGATTAAAAATAATAAATCACTTGGGACAGCAACTGATATTTTATTATTATTATTGAATAACAGTCAAACAGGAATCGTAAAGTTACCATTGCGTAAACAGGGAGATGCTTGTGTGTGTGTGTGTGTGCGTCTGTGTTAGCCTGCGACCTGCTGAAACCTGCACATACCAGAGAGCTGCCAACCCAAATACGAACCACCCTACTTGTAAAGACACTGAATTCATGCAACACTCTCCTACATCAACTCAACAACAGAATGCGCCGGCCGTGATGCAGCCTAATGACCTTCTCTCGCAGTTTTAGTTGTATCTTAGCACTGGGAAGCCTGACGCACCGGAATAGACTTATGAGCTACTAATGTAACGTGTGCATGATGCCAGTGTTTGCTTGGTGGTGGTGTTGTTTCCAGAGGTCACCCAACCAATCCATCGAGTCACAAGGCTCTCTTTGAAAAGGAAAATAAAAATTAAAAATAAATAAAGCGACTTAGTCTCTTTTTAAAGATACTGGAGTTGAGCAGGAATTAGGAGCGAGGGGGGTCTTGACCCGAGGGATGCGAACATTGGGGTTTCGCTGGGAGTCAAACCCCCTCCCCCACACTAGTCGACCCTGCACCCCACAACGTACACAGATCCACTTCATATTTATTGGAACACTGCCCAAAAAATTATGCCGGCACATATGTTCGTATAATTAAGATCGGGACACCATCTGACAGTAGTGAAAATCGGACTGAGTGGGTTTGAATATTCCAAGGACAAAGTAATACTACAACCAAGCCCAACACATCCAACAACTGGGTGTTGAGTCATAGCGTCAGGGCTAAACCTAACAGTATGAATTCACACATACACACTGTTGTCACGCTCTCTAACACCGCTCTTATCAAGCAGGGAGCTGCGCTACTTTCAGTACCATCAATTTAACAATCACGCACAAACAAATGTGCAAACGCACATTTACAAATGCACAAACGAATATGCTAAACGCACATTTAGAAATGCACGTGCACACAAGCGCAAACGAGAACTCAACCGCAAAGGAGCCTCCATACACGCACACACACAGACAATTCCCACGACGCCTTGCCTTCCTTCTCGTAGACAGAACCTATTTCAGTGAGCGTTTGAAATGCTGTGGTGCAGACACACAGAAACCAAACCAGGTCGCGGGATTGGCCAATCATCTCTGAAGCCTGTGAACTGGTTCACGTTCGGATCCGTTGGTCATTAATTAATTGAGTTCTAGTGCAAGATACTAACCGCCGAAACAAGAGAGGTTACGCTATAGTAATAGCTACTACCAATGTGATGGCATGAAGTTATGGCATATGCAAATACAGACAGAGATACAGAACTAAGGACAGTTTTATGATTAGCATTATTCACTTATTAAATACATTGAAATCAGCAGTTTGCAATATATCATTCAAATAAATCGTTTTAAAAATGATAACTTCTTGAGGAAGTGCTGGTTATCTAACAATATCTGTGATGTGTGACTTCATAAAACACATTTTATTTTGAGCCCGACCTGCATGCGTTGATTGATAGCTTCTCCTTTACATACTCTGTGAGCTCATGATGGAAGCCAGTGTGTCCTACGCCATGCTAAGAATGCTGTTCTTCGGGACGTGACCAAACCCATCTGCATTGTGACAGACTTGACACTCAAGAACTTTACACATGGAAGATGGAAACCCTGGTGGGTGTGTATGTTAATGTGTATGTATGTGACCACAAACTATGCTAAGGGGCCCAATACAACTATTGATGTCGCCTGCCACGCCTTTCATTTCCTACAGCTAATCTGCACTCTATCAGATGCTTGTGTTTAATATCTTCTGATTGTTGTCAGTCTCATTTGTTACACGCTTTAGATCCAAATATCTGCTATATAACTGAATGTAAAATGTCTATCCAGTGAATTGCACAACAAATATCTTCTACTGTATTACTGTACATTTCCTTCCCTGGTATTAAGTCAACAAATACATTTCAAAAAAGGAAAAACAACAGTGTGTGAGGAAAGCTTTTCTCCCAGGGATGGGCAAGAGTAATAGAGTACTCTGTGTACTAGGGACCACCTACACAAGCAGCATAATTTCTCATCTGTTACATAAGATTTCTCTCTTCTGAATCTTGCACGTTTATAATTCATGTAAGGCCTAACCCACACTGGGTCCTAAGCTAATCACACATCCCTATACTGCCTGCTTTATAGACGGGGCTCCACCGGGTCCATTTAGTGATTCCAGAGGATTATATTTTCGATTGAGTTTAAAAGATTTGTTATTTCTTTAAAGACCCAGTGAACCCAAAACACTTTTTTCATAGTGTTTGAATTCCATCTGAAACAGTGGGTTCACTGGCTCTTTAATATTATTTTATTCGTCTTTGACTGGAGCAATGTGACGTCAGTCAAATGTATATATTTTCTTTAGTGCCCCTTTAGACAAAAAGAGTCATCTTAGAGCCCTGACTCTATAAATCCCTGAACAAGCGGCTAAATGATAAAAATCATTTGTTGGGGAACAATTGCACAATTAGTCCCTCAAAGATCAAGATTACCCAACAATCAAACAATAGACAAGAATTCTTTGTTGACATCGCCGTATGTTGCAAGGGGCATGTCTTCACAAGAAAAAGCAGTGTGGTGAGACACTGAGACACGCCTTTCCAGAGACAAGGATTTCCACCAAATCTACATTTTGAGCTCATTGCAGGGTTGTTTTTACCCAAATGAGTGACCACAATACAAAAGGCCTTTACATTGGTTTGTAATAAAAGTAACGCTAACTAAAGGCTAGTATTTCAAAGTACCACACTACCAAAACAGCACTGCATATAACGACAGTACAGCAATAAACTTCATACAACTAGCTGGTTATGAACATACGAGGGTGGTGCTGCTTATTTATATATTAATTTGAATATTTAGTTTTGAATGTGGTCAGTTGGTTTTTAGTCCACAGCACACTGCAGTGAAAGCCTAAAACATGTGTTAATCTTGTTTCCTGCTATTGCCCAACTGTTCATTGTTTGGGTTTTCACCTTCATGTTGTCATTTCCATTTCTCTAATCTACTCCTCCACGACTCGTAAGCTTTCCCATATGGCATGGTGCATTTCTAAACTTAAGTCAGACTGAGTTTACCAGCAGTTCCTCGTAGGACTGTATCAAGCAACAGCTTAATAGCAGCTCTGTCATTCTACATTGATATTCCATTTTTTGACTGAGAGTCCAACAACCTGACCACAACACTAACCTTACCCTCTTAAACTAAACACAAATAACAAGAACATCACAAGTGATAAGGAGGCAAGGAGGCTTACAAAAACAACTTGCCAACACTTCTTAATAGTACGACCTCCTTGCAATGTCCCTGGTGCATAAATTATGAATGAGGACAGAATCGCTACACAAACTCCCTGATTGCAAATGGTAGACCTGATTCAATTACCAATCAGTAAATAAGCAGTACACAACACAGAGGAAGACTAGAATCATTGCCCACTCTCTACAGGAGGAGTACAGAGACTGTTAAGGAGTTCCGCTCAACTCTGGCTTGGCCTGTGAGGATGACCTGGGCTTTCTGCACAGCGGTGGTGGTAACACCCCAGAGTTTAGTAGGATTGTGTGTGAAAACGTATCACTTCTCCTTCCTGGGTTTGATTACACCTGATCTCAGGCATGAAAACAGCATTACCATGTAGTCATCAATCATTAAATCTATCTAACAATAAATGCATTACACACGCCTACCCTCAAATATTGACTTAGATATTTAATTGCATATCACTATATACATCTTGTATAGTGCTGCATTCTATATACTAGCACCATTAGCATAGACAGAGTACCTGATGTTCTACATGAATAAAATATTAGATTGCGTTCTTGACGATAGTTTAATGTCACACTACTGAATAGAGACGGCCCAGGTTGTGCGCGCCTTGTTCGGGTTGGAGAGGAGATAGTTCTCTAGCCGTCTGTCAATCTTTTAAGAAGGAAGGTTTTAATGGTCTCCGTCAGCTTTGCCCTTCTAAGCCTCCCTAAACCAATCTAACATACCCACTAAAGCCAACAGACACACCTTGGACTACCAGTGAACATTCATTCATTCCACAGTGGAACCCCACCTTGTGCACCCAAAAGCACACAGTAGTCTGAGAGTAGGCAGGCGGGTCCAGCTCTCTCCTGGCCAGCTGCACACTGCGGCATCGCTGCATTAAGTGTCGTCCACTGAACCAGGACACATTCAGCTGCCTGACTCTACCCCCGGGTCAGAGACAATGGAGTCTCTGTTTAAAGAAGCTGTCATCGCACGGTGGCTGTTTCATAAAACGACTCCACATCTTAGTTCTGTATGTGGCTGACATTTGGCACTCAAGAGACACGTTAGCTTCCCTGCTAGGTGATTAGCTCCGGGTTGATTCATTTACATAACCTCGACAGTCTTCCCCGGAGGGAGCTTCAACATTATAGTCTACAAGCATGATTTACACCAATCGATGTATCCTTAGGGGTTCAAGTCAAAGTATTACATTAATAAGTTGGTAAGGACAGCGTTCTGCTGAGTTGATTGTAACTTCCTGTACCAAGACAGATAACAAGCAATACTTCAGATAACACTTTATTTAACACGACATCACGAACCTTTAATGGGTCTCTCCACCGTGGACAGTTTGTTTTGCTCTTTCGTCGACATCTTCCTCTCTTCTGGATAAACACACACCTGAACACGGGTCCCTAACTGGACCAGAGATCCTTATGAGCTAGCTAGCGAGCTAGCCTAGCCGTGCTAGCTAGCCGTGTGTTAGCACCTCGGGATCCTCCTGCGACAGGACCAGCAGACCTGAGAACACAGTACAGCCTGGGTCTGGATCACAGTCTAAACCCTAACCTAGGGGGGAAGGGGAACCGGGTTTGTCTCGTTCAGCTGCCAGATGAAAAGCTGTATTTTGTCTTCTTATGAGTCTTCTCTCTGGGTATTCTGGGTCTCTAAAGATGCAGGGATGGCAGAGAGAAGAAGTGCTGTCAGGTTCTCTCAGAGGATGAATCGACTCGTCCAGGAAACGACTGACTCCCTTCAGGTCCTCACAACGGGCGTCAGATCGTGTATTGGTCTCATCGCTTGGTTCTGTGGACGGAGAGCATCTGGTGCAGCAGCAGGCCGTGTGGTGAGGGGAGGTGGGGGAGCTTCGGGATCTGGTCGTGATCCGACGCGTCGTCCAGACTTCTCTTCAACTGTCGGATTACAATAATCCACCTCAAGAGGATTTCCTCCTACAACATGGCTGTGTGTGCCGACGCACAGCGCTGTGGGTAGTGTAGTAGCAGGGTGTCGAGGCTTGTCCGGGTCTCCCGTGGTGGTCATTCACTATTTACTTTGCTTTGTTACTAGACTTGACGAGAGGATATCAACATGAATATCAACCGAGATCAGATCAACCGATGTACAATTAACCCAACAGCAACAACTGCCACTGATTGCCTAGACATAATAAATCATTTTAGATATGAATAATTATATTCCATTATTCAAAATTGTATGACATTATACAACGTACTAAGTAGGTCGTTTTGACTCTAAAAAAAGAATATTAACCTATTTTATGGGGACAAATATTATCTTAACTATTTTTCAAGCAAACAGCAGGTAGGCTATGGCTTTAATAACCTGCCTGAGGTAGGCTAGTGCACAAAATACAAAAAGGTAGCTGACAAATTGTTGCCTAAAATGATCCGTTTTTATTTGCCCTTTTTATTTTATGTGCTTTGTTCTAAAGCGACACCCAGAGGCAATTTGCTCATTAGATATTATGCAATTACAAGCCAAGTGTCACACTCTCCCGCCTAATAATCACCCATAACAATATTGAAGCATTCTACTTTTCGATTGATATGGTTGTGTTTCCGAAAGGATATCAATACAATAGGCCTATGGATATCAATACAATAGGCCTATGGATAAAACACTGGGCCATGATCTACACGTCTTATTTTATGGACCGTACACACATCGCCTGTTGCAGTAAGGCATAGATTGAATCTAATGCATGCATAGACATAAGCCTATGTAGTCTAAGAGCTACCTATAGGGTTCAATCCCCCAACCTTTATTTAACCATCTCCTCCTATAAGGGACACTGGGCTCCAAACCCCTTAATGGGGTTTACATTATGAGTAACTGCATTAGATTCAGTTCACAATGATAAGAATAGGCTTCACTAGTGGTTCATCTTTCAGTGAAGTAGAACAAGTAGAAAACAAAACAGAACAACAGCATGACCTTGTGGTCATTAAAGGAAAGTACTCGTTTTGGTTTTATGTGAACAAAATAACTGGGGACCTTTAAATGACCTCATCTGCAGTGAAAATCACGCTAAATGTCTTCAACAGAAAATGTCATTCATTTTTCTAACCAATCACACTAAAAGGCATGTCTTTTTTTTTGACAGATTATTCATCTCTCAGCCCCATTAACACATGTAAGATATCATGTCAACTTTTAATAGTCTATATTTCATGAATAGAACAGATCAGACCTTGTTCTTTTTTACTTATTATTTGAATGCATTTAATTCTTTTGTTTGCCAAAGTCAAGTCATTACAAATAAGTGTATTTGTTTGTATATACTCCTTATCACAATTCATTATCTAAAGTGGATCTCAAAAGTCTAAGGAAAGCAACAGGACCAATACTTTTTCAGGGTTAAGAATATTCTAAAATAAGTATGAAGACAAAATCCTAAGTTAAAAAATTGTTCTTGCAATAAAACTGCAATTGTTTTTCACTAAGCTGAATATTAGTTGCTATTTCTAGGGTGAAAAATAGTAGCCTAACACTTGTTTTACTAATCATCAACAGCTGTCCGGTCTCTGGTGAATCCCGGGTCTCCAGAGTACCCTGGTTTTGCCCAAACTACCTCACCATGTAAGGAGAACTTCTGCCGGGCTGGGGGTCCCAATGACAACCCCCCTAGACCCCGTTTCACCATCTTACCCTCATCACATCGCCTAGTCCATCTCGTCCTCTGCAGCTGTTGAATTACCAACTAACATCATCACATCGCCTAGTCCATCTCTGTCCTCTGCAGCTGTTGCATTTCAGACCTACCGTCATCGCATCGCCTAGTCCATCTCGGTCCTCCGCAGCTGTTGTATTTAAGACCTCTGCCGTCCCACCACTTAGTGCACACACAGGAGCCGCAGCATCACGAACAGGACAAGCGATGGTACGTATATTATTCCTTTTAAGTGGCTAACTTTGTTCTAAAGCGTAAATGAAACGTACATTAAACGCACATTGGGTTTACTCCACTATCGCCTCCAGTTGAGATGTTACGTTAGTGATGTATAATCCACAAACTTTGTTTTAGTCTTTAAAATAACGATGGTTGGAACAACTCCCATGATGGTTGGAACAACTCCCTTCGTCCCCCCCTTTAGGCGAGCAGAAAGACTAAGAAGAAGGAAGGAGGCGCCAAGAGAGCTCAACGGGCCTCTTCCAATGTCTTCTCCATGTTCGAACAAACGCAGATCCAGGAGTTTAAAGAGGTGACCTCATGCTTACATGTGAAGCTATGTTTGGGACTATGTGCTGTTTTGTTATTCCACTACCTCATTGTGTTATTCTCTCAGGCCTTCACACTCATTGACCAAAACAGGGACGGATTCATCGATAAGGAAGACCTTAAGGACACATACGCATCTTTGGGTTAGTATTTCTGTTCCTTTGAGTTAGACGTAGTGAACTGCACGATATAAAGTACTTTCCTCACCTATAAACCAATTCATGTTTCAACAATAAAATCATAATACATTCGTAATATATTGTAACATGTATTGTATTCTATTGTGGAAAATCAGAATATTTTATGAAGGACAACTGAAAAAAGTAAACGTTTTTCTGTAGGTAAGCTGAACGTGAAAGACATGGAGCTTGAGGATATGTTGAAGGAAGCGACCGGCCCCATCAACTTCACTATGTTCCTGACGCTGTTTGGAGAGAAGCTGCATGGTAAGTGATGCTAATATACATATACGTTTTTATTATAAACCTAGAATATATTAGCCCTGCTAACATGTTGTATGTACGCATGTAGTCGTGCTGGTTTTCTTCTACTTTGAACAGTGTCACTTATATCATTATTATCATTCTTATTAATTATTATTATTATCATTAATGTGTAGGCACAGATCCGGAAGACACTATCTTAAATGCCTTCAAAATGTTTGATCCCGATTCCCAAGGCTTCATACACAAGAATGAGTAAGTGGTCATTTGTTTTTTTAGGTCCCAATCCCTTCAAACAAAGTATAATACAATTCAATATATATAATTACATCAAAATACTCATGTACTTATATTTTCACTTGTTACTACAAAACTGGATTTTTTGTTTTCAGATTGCAGGAATTACTGATGACACAGGCAGATAAATTTTCCGCTGAGGAGGTAGACATTTTTACCACATTTTTGCTCAAATGTGTTAAAAATCCCTCTAGATCTCCCTCTACATTTATTTGATGTAGGTATTTAATTCCCAGAGATCATCTGATCCGATTGTGTTTCAGATCAAGCAGATGTTCCAATCGTCCAACATCGACTCGACAGGACAACTGGACTACAAATCTCTGTGTTACATCATCACACATGGAGAAGAACAGGAAGAATAAAGACTTAATCCAAATGATATCTCTCTATATATATATATATACACACCTGTGTATATATACCTACTATACCAGGTATATTAGCGTATTAGCTTCACCACCAGAGTCTTTAATGTGTGTGGAGGTGTGACTTAACTTAAAAGTGATCATGCAAATATTGGCAGACATATTGACCTGGCGTGATGCTGATCAGGTCCTTTTCAACACGTACTTATCTCTATGTTCTCAAATAAACCAGTTCAAGTTCTTTTGATTGGGTTCATTGTATATATCTATCCATGTCCATCCACTTGTGATGGCACTTTCCAGGTCACCTCTGACTACATTGTGGTATTGAATTGAATGACCTCAGAAATCCATGGGAAACATTTTATTAAATTAATTCACATTTGAATACTTCCGATTGAACATTAAGTATAGGAACAAAATAAGACATTTTTGTACAACCTTTTTTAGGAAAAAAGGTACAAAACAACACAACAACAATTCGTCGTCGAATAATATCCAGTTTTGCGTGTCAGTGCTAGCAGCGGTATGGCCTTTTCATTAGCACTTTTGGCCGTGCCGAGCCGTACCGCGCTGATTTGCGTTTCCACTACCAGTATAAACCAATCGGTCGGGCCAGTGTGAGCCCGACCCACCTCCAAGTGGGCTGCGGTGACGTCAGCCCTGATTGCTGTTTGGAGCGAGAAGTTATATCTCAATTTGTAGGAATATAGACCTTTAAAAATGCAATAAACTGTGCATTCTTGTGTATGAGACGCATCGCCATGCACGAAGAGTATGGCTAGAGTTCTCAACCGCTCGATTCTTTATTATTCGTTCATTCCTATAACTATATAAGCCTAATTAAAAAGGGTAATAAAGGTTTAATAGAAGCACACCGCAGTGATGTTAGTTTAACGATATTCTCTTGCAAAACAAAATAGCTTGTTGAAATAGGACAGATTTCTTTCAGATTAGTCTTGGTCTAATGGACATTGGACAATATTTCACACCATTAGATTGCTGATATTGATATTCCTAATATCAAGGAAATCGTGTGGCACTCTGGGAAATATGTATGAAACATCGGCTGTCAATGAGCTATTAAGATTAGGAAGCAAAAAAGGGGGAATATTGAAAGTCAAACTGAATTCATCATCGCGGATATCATTGTGTGTGTCGCCATCCATCTGAAACAATTTAAATATATTAAATGTCTCTTAAACGAATCAATCCGATTTTACGGTGGGCTATAATATAAAAATAAATATGTAATAGAAATGCAAATCCCAGCCGCGCTGTGCTGCCGTGCCGAGTGGAACCGCGCTGAGCCGGGACAGTATAGTGGAGTGGAAAAACGCCAGTAGTGTGATATTCAGTGATGCACTTCTTACTTTGTCCAGCAGAGGTCACTGACAGGCTGCTGCTTGAGCCTCAGTAAAGACAAAGAAGGCCAAGGAGAATCCAGGAAGTAAGAGATGGTCCGCTGGGTGCAGAATATTACCCTTCAGCTCGGGGAGAGTTTGGTCATCTAACATCTGCAGCAGTTTCTCATTGAGCATCACAGACCTGTCAATCACAGCAATCAATCAATCTTTATTTGTATAGCGCTTTTCGTGCAAAACTGCAATACAAGACAGTTTAAAATAACAACACTAAATCAGAATCAGAGACATCACAGACATTTGAGAGGTAGATTTGAGAAAAGACACGACTTGATTAGAAGAAAGCTAAACTAAAAAGGTCGATTTTATGATGACGTTTAAAAATGCTGACATATTGT
>OOFG01001920.1:0-13343 GCA_900323295.1 Molva molva | reverse complement strand
TACAACATATAGTTTGTACAGGAGGGTACATTTATAAAGAGACCTGGGTAGACAAGTGAGATATTTGATGAAAACAAAAGAAGAATACTAGAAGACATTACTGACAGGCCAGGTCTCCTCTGTGGGGGTCCCTAGGGCCTCGAAGATCTTGGTCAGCTGGTCGAGGTCAGAGTCCCCTGCTAAAAAAGGTAGCTACACGGTATGCAAGACAAAGACCGCGATCAGTGTGTGTGTGGTAGCACTAAACAACATCAACAACCTCCATCCCACCACCACATGGCGATTTAAGTATGTGATTCAAATAAAAAGCTAAGGCCTGTACCCGGAGAAGCAGCTCTGCCAAAATGCATCCCATGGCCCACATATCCACACCCACGCCGTACATCCTGGCCCCAAACAAGAGCTCGGGGGACCGGTACCACCTGAGAACAAAGACAGGGAATCACAACAATGGATTTTTTTTATGTTTTGTAAGCAACCTATTCCATTAAGTGCACAACAAACACAGGGAGTGCAAGAGAAACATCCAAGGGGTTATCGCATGTAAAAGAGCGAACACAGCTGAAATCAGCTGCACACACATACCTGGTGACTACTTGATGTGTGTACGCTCTGTTAGGGCTGCCAAAGGCTTTAGCCAACCCAAAATCAGCCAGCTTTAGCACTCCACTCCCATCCAACAGGAGGTTATTAGGCTTTAGATCCTGAACATGCAACAATAGGGAAAAAAAGGTAGATGGTTGTTGACTGTGTGGATGGGTCAGCAGTAGAGCGGTTCTTATTTTTTTAATTAGAAACAGCGACCACATTCTTCCCATCGTCTGTGGTTGGTTAGGTCAAGGATTTACCCTGTGCCTTCTCTGACAAAATGATTTAATCATCATTTTCAGATGCTCAACAGACACTGGAAACATTTTAATAACAAGGGTTCCCAGGCTAAACTTGTAGGTTCCCATGTATCGCCCCCTTCAGGATGATTAGGGTAAGGATCCCCAGGTGTGAGTGAGCGTGAGAGAGGAAGAAGAAGCGAGAGAGAGAGCGAGAGCGAGAGCGAGAGCGAAAGAAGAAGCAAGCAAGAGAGAGCGAGAGAGAAGAAGCGAGCGAGAGCGAGAGAGAGGAAGAAGAAGCGCGTGAGCAGTCTCCTCTTACCCTATGCAAGACCCAGTGATGATGCATGTATTCCAACCCTTGAAGCGTCATCTGGATGTATGCTTTGATGTGAGCTGGTGTCAGCACCAGACTGGTGTCTTTTATGATCACCTGAGGAGTAGAAAGACAGATTAGACACATCCCACTGACTGTTAACAACATATTTATTTCTGGCATGCCACTATGCCAGAAAAGAATAACGGGAAAACAAAGGGAAATTGGGAAACAGGCCACAGACAAGTGGCCAACGATGGACCTTGCTTCAAGGTCCAAATTTGAGAAAACCTGAACCAGAGGTTTTCTCACAGCTCTCATACATCACCTCTGACATCCAGCCAAACTAGAATTCGCATCCAACATCTGCAGATGATAAGCCCGTGGGCCAAAGTGCACTGCCCCAAAATAGACATGAAGCCCAAGTAAACGACATCAGCATCACATTTCACTCTTCTGTCGGGTTCTGCTAATCTAATGCCTGTGAGCTAGAAATGCCCATCATCGTTTCCTGAGCCCAGAGATATTGATTTTTGTATTTAAAGTGCAGTTATCTTGTTTTGCTTCCTACTAACAAGAGTGTAATACATTTGTGCTGGCAGCCAGTCTGGAAACATGGATACTTAGGAGCAGACAAGAAGAGGCGGGGGTAGGGTCGACACAGAGAAATGCGTCTTTCTCTAACCATTCAGGGACCGCGGAGAGCACTTAAATTTCCATCCCACACATTTTTATACAGGACTTACTAATCCAATTTAGCACTCATACCTTTAAAACCTTTTAAAAAATTTTAATTCCTGATTAGCTCATTTCTGTCTACCATTTTAGCTGCTGCTAAATCACCACCATGGCTGCCTTAGCTTTATGAGTATATAGTTTGGAGAAGCCCAAGGTTAAATCCTTCCCTACTGGATCTAATACAGCCATATAACTCAAGATATAGTATGAATACTGCCATCCAGTGGACTTCTTGTATAATACAATACAAAGGACTTCCAACAACAATTCAATCAAAGGGCCATTATGCTGATGGTTTAACCCTATAGTGAATGAGCTAAAAAAAAAACATGAATAGCAGAATGTAAGCAGAATATAAAAACTGCATTGACTGCCAAATTGACTGTATATTTAGGATCAAGTAATACATAATGTATGGGAGTGGAATGGGTGTTCCTGGATGAACCAAGACACTTCATAGCATCTTAAAGGTCAAGACATCCTTACCTCCAGATCAGTCTCCATGAAGTCAAACACCAAACTGATGTTGGATTTGTGTCCGAAGGCATCCAGCAACTAAGAGCAGTTGAAATACATCATTATGAGATTCAAAGCAGCAGCCGTTACTCCTCTTATAATTAATGTTGACTAGCTGTCCAGTTCTATTGCAAAAAAAGTCCTACCCCGATTATATTTGGATGATGCAACTCCTGCAGCAGTTTGATTTCTCTAAGTGCGGTCCTATTGATACCTGAATGATAAATTAAATGAGTAAGAATGTTATTGCACAAGCACTTCATTATTGCCACATTAATAAAGAATAGACCTAGAGCATAACTTACCGTCTTTAGCTTCAGTTCTATGGCCAACCTTGATCTGCCAAATTACAAAAAACAATACGGGTGTTGTGTTAGATCAATATTGTAAATCTGTATTACCTTAGCCACAGGCAACTAAGGGGACGCTCGCGACCTCTTAGTCACAATTCCCTCCATGTAGTGCCCTACTCATGAAAATATAAGTCATGTCCGATTTTGTTTAATGGCGATAAAATTGCACCTCTAGAGCTTGGTTCCTCATCTTTGTATCAAAATGCATGTATGTCATGTATGAGCTACTTTCTGTCAATAAGTCTGAAGCCTTCCATTTTTCAAAGTGTTCTGAAGTGATTGAACGCTTCCCTGACCCATTCACAGAAAGTTGCTCATACATGACAAACGTTTTTCTGGAACCAAAGGCATTTCGATACAAATACGATGACCCAAGCTGTCCGAAGAGGTGCAATATTGGTGAGTTATCGCCATTAAATACAATCAAATAAGACTCTTTTTTTTTCAGGTATAGGGCACTCAATGGAGGGAATTAAGACTAAAGAGGTCGCTTGCGGATAGTGTTATGCTATCGAAACAAATTTGAATTCGTTTTTAAGTTTGTCAAAATGTTAATACCTTTTTAATGGCAACTATTGTGTCAGTGGTCTTGTCCCTGGCTTTGTATACTGTGGCAAACTGGATAAAGAAAACACATGCATAGAGCATAGAGGCATTTACATTGACAGCATACTAACTACTAACGTTATCCACAACAAAGAGGGAGAGAAAGCTATTACTACTTAATACAAATCTGGGATCATTTTGCTTCACGACCTCAGTCTGTTGACATTAACAACCAGAGAAGACAATGGTAGCTTTGCAATGGAAGTCTTGACTAAGCATGTCAGCACCTGCACACGTTCTTTCATGCGTGTTCATAACAGTGTAACGTTAGCTTTTATTCAAAGTTATTTACTATAAACAATAAAGAAATAAGATTAGATTGGAAAGGAATGTACTCTGTACCTGGCCCTCGCCGAGAAAATCTAATTTCTCATATCGTTTTGCTCTTGTTTTCACATCAAGCGCCATGGTTAACTGTCAATGCAACCAAAACTTCCTTCTTTGTTAAAGGTCTGTGAATATCTCTTCCGGGTTAAAGGGTATTTAGCTTTTGACCAACACTGCCACCTGGTGTTGTAAATGTAGCATACTAACTCCTTATGTATTTAATTGCCATGGAATTAATATATGAGTAACATGAATAATACTGTCTAATGCAACTGCGCTTTTAACCAATCTTGTATATATTTTAAATTTTATTTTTCTAAATGATTCAAATAACTAACCCAAATGTCTTATCAGAATCTAAGATTTGACTAGATCTAAGTGTAAAACTTAAATAAAAACAACATATGCTATCATAAATATTTAAATAGAATATAAACTCTGGAAAAGTGAAACTTGCAATAGGCCTTGATGTATGTTAACTAGATAGATGGGTACTGAGGGGAAAATAGGGGATACACATCTCCCCCTAGCTCGCTCTTTTTCACATTATGTTGGAAGTTTGGAAAGTATGTTTTTGATAAATTACCTTTAGTGTAAATTCTTTTACACTAAAAGTATGAAGCTATAATCTTGAAAAATAATGGTTAAATGGAAATAATGCATACAGTTATCTTATATTTAATTCCAGATGTAAATGATGATGGTTTTGTTCAACCAATTACTATAAAGTATGAACAATTACAGTAAACCAAGAGGGAAAAAGTGAAACATTGAGTCAACATTTCACATTTCAGAAAACAACGCTCGTCAAGTTACCAACTGTTTTCCTTCACAAGTTTGACAGCGGTCCCTTGAGATTCTCTTTCTGTCAGCAAGGAAGATTTTGTGATCCACGCACCACTGAGCACATCCCTGCATCCCCATCTCCATACAGAGCAGAATACCCTCACATCCCACAGGATTAGGCATGGCTCCTCTCCTTTGACCCGCCCTGTCTCACTGTTTAGCTGACATACACCCACACATACACATGCACAGGCACACACACAAGCACGCACACACACATGCACACGCACACACACACACACACACACACACACACACACACACACACACACATACACGCACACGAAGACACGCACACACATACGCACACATACTCACAGCAGGCAGGCAATCGACTTGTTGCCTGGGCGTGCGGGTGAAAGAGATAAATATTTAACAGTGGTTTATTAAAGACCAATTGGTTTTGATGACGCCACAATTGTTGCCCAGTTTCAACGTTAGGCGTTGCATGTCTACATGTCTACTATTGACATACAATTTACCAACACAATAATATGTGTATCTAACGGATATGGATGGATACAAAAAGGGAAGGAAGGAAACAAATGTTAAAATGTTTCACATCACGTAGTCTATTCAACTGCTAGCTACTTGGAAACGTGACTTAAACACGTTTATTTTGCAGCAGGACACCCCGTGGGTTAGAATGATCTTCCCACGGTAATTGATCAGAATACAATTTACCTAGCCATCTATAAATAACATCTTATAAAACACCTCAATGAATGAACTTGACATTGGCATCGCTTCCAGGTTCTTCATTTACTGCAAGATAGTTTATGTTCGTCTTCGTATCCATACGCCGTAAATCCAACTGGCTAAATGGTTTATAATAGGCCTGCTGGTTCCATTTTCGAGTGTCACTTGCAGTTATTTATATTCCTGCCACCAGAGGACGCTCGTGTCGAATATATGCAGCCTTCTCTTAGAAACGTCAGTGATATCACGAAATGATAATAAACAACCGCCACCACACTTCCTCATATGCTTATCGCTCTGGGGGAAAAAACATCCCCATCACTTAAACTTGGGTGATTACTTTTAAATTAAATGACTTCGATTTAATAAAAAAAAACCTAATCAAGACTTTTGGTTGAATTTCAAGCATAGTTTTATAAGTCTATCAATGTATATTTACAACCAAAGGCCTTACTATAGCATTCTTCAGCCTACTATTATAGTTCGCCCGTGTCATCTTTATAGGCTAAGGAAAAATATTCGATAATTTACAGAGATAGTGCCAATAGTTCCGTGTCGACACATAAAGGTTAAGTGAAATAGAAAACCAATTGATACAATCATTATTAATATAATAATAATAATAATAATAATTATTATTATTATTATTATTAATATGATGATGATGATTATTATGAATACTATTATTATTAATATGATTATTAATAATAATTTGTATTATTATTATTATTATTATTATTATTATTATTATCATTATTATTCTTATTATAAGTCATATGATAGGGTTTGTAGGTTGAATGATTTACCGTATGTTTGTGTGTTTTTAGTTTTAGTTTCTTTCTTTTTCTTTTTACCAAGATATTATTTGCATGCTTATTGTTTGTAAAATGCATATTAGTATTTAGGCTATACTTCCTATATTTGGGTCGATATCCATCTTACGTCCTTAATAGTCCTTAGATTTAGCAAGCTATCAAAAACTCACCGCTGGCCAATGTGATAATCTACCTATTTTGTATTTAATTATAAAAAATATATATTTAAAATTACTACTTTAATTTATCTTGATAATAGTATGAAACAAAGTATCGTTTTCATGGCAATGCTGTTGATTTGAACATTCTTCCACGCAGCAGATAAAAGGAGACATCTAATCAGAGACAAGCGCATCGCTGTCTCTTCCAACTGGGCCACAAGTAGCCTTCCATTTCAAATGTAACACATTCATGCACATAAATAAACTGTATGTATGTGTTATGTATTTAATTATTTATATATGTATATATGTGTACTAATTTATTTGTTTGTTTTTTAGACACACTTTATAGGCCATGTGTTTAAAGACATCCCAATGAGAGAAATCATTGTAGACTAGACGCAATTTAACCGAAATAAACACAGTCAAAAATGTGAATTACTTCCCTTGAAAACCCTTTTTAAATCAACATTCGTTCTTAGTGATCAAATGGGCAGCAAGGTGCATTTGCTGAGGACTCTCCAGTGCTTACGTGGTCATATTTCACTCTTAACGTCCCAGCATCTCCATAAAATATTATACAGCACTCAGTTTGATGACGCCCGAAGACCGGCGCTTTTGTCCGACTACGGTCGGCCTTTAATAATGCCATTTATCACAAACCTGGGGGTAATTCTAATCAAATAAAACCAAGCTCTCTGTATGTGCAGTGTAATATAGGCGTATGTAGTCATTTGGACACATGCTATCTCTTATTCATCGTCTTCACCTAAGAATATACAAACCTACAAGAATTGCAGTTGCGACAGTAAACACTTCCCTATATGGTTAAGACAACTCTGAGAAAAAGCTTTTTTTCTCTTGGGCAAAAATAAGGGTTGCATTTTAAATGTAACCTACCTTAAAATGTAGTCTAACATGATAACTCCTAAAGGCCTTAAGAAAGCAGATTTGTAGATTATTTATTAATTGCGCCTCTGTGTTAAGTAGGCCTATCCTAAAGCAAATTATAATTGTATTAATAAAAGGCTTAATGCAGTTTGTTTTAGCCAATATGAAGCTTAAAAAGGATATACGGTGTAGGCTAAGAATAATAGCCTAACATGAAAGATAAAACGATGAATAGGCCTATTTATTAACGACACAAACAAAATAAACAGCATGTTTTTTTTCCAATAATCCGTAGCTACTGATCTGTGTTCTTTAAAATGCGCAACAATCTGATCTCCCATCTTCATCAAGTCGTTAGAAACAACGGAATCATCCCTCATCCTCGCTGTCCGTCTCGAATTTAATATAGCCTACTTTCATTGTCAGCGGTAATGGCTTATAATGTAAATATATCTTTTTGTCAGATCTTGAAACAATGATTTCTACAGTATGCGACGCGTCATTAGCAGGAGTGCAATAAGATCTTAATAGACTGTGGCTTTGTCCGCGGGACGCACATGCAAATGAGCTCAGCTCGCGTCGTCCAATCACCGCGCCGTCTCACTCAACATCCTCCAATGAGGAACATGCTCGTGCAAGGTGGCTGCGCTGTTATCAGTGCATCCAGGCTTCACTCAGTGCATAGCAGTGGAGTCAATTTACCAAGAAAGACGACCCTTATGGTCACCATCAAAACCACTAAAAAACATCATCAGCTTGTTGGGACTTCCGAGAGGATTCCTCGCCGTGGACCCATGCGGCGATCCCCCAGCTGACAACACGCACGGAGACTCGTTTTTGAACGCATAGAGAAGTATCACTAGTTCTGAGAAGTTTTCCTGTAGTTTCCCCCCGTTCGAGTGGCTGTACTTCATCGGGATACTTTGGAAAGACAATCGGAAGTGTTTGGCCTCATCCGCGCAATCATCAGGCTGAGCGCATTTTTAAATTCATCAGTTGAATTTTGCTTTTATTTTTTTTTATATATATATCCGGGCGAATTTGTTCGGTTCATGTTCACAAATGTTAGCGGTTGGGCAGATGGATGGTAACCGGCAGCAGGGTGCGTTCGTCCTGGGCAGCACGCCGCTCGCAGCGCTGCACAACATGACGGAGATGAAGACGTCGCTGTTCCCCTACACGCTGCAGAACCCCGCGGGCTTCAAGGCGCCCTCGCTCACCTGCACGTTGAACTCACATATCCCCATGGGCACCCCGCATGGAATTAGCGACATCTTGGGGAGACCTATCACCACGGCCGGGCAGCTTCTCACCGGCTTCCCCAGGATAAACGGCCTGGCAACCACTGCGGGAATGTACTTCAACCCGGCCGCGGTTTCGCGGTACCCGAAACCCCTCACGGAGCTCCCCGGGAGGGCTCCCATATTCTGGCCCGGAGTCATGCAGAACCCCTGGAGAGACCCCCGGGTTCAATGTCCAAGTAAGTTCCATTTCCTTCCTTCCTTTGGCTGGAAGCCCAAAGAGATATCTTGGTGCCTTTTGACTCAACAATGTGTTTCCGTTTTTTAGAACATGCTTACTTTTCTGTAGCCTGCCATGCTATATTTTGTGTAAAAAGACAACTAGTGCGTTTTTACCCGTCCAACTTATCCTGTAACCTTCTAAACACTCCTAACGAGTCACTTGCAAATGGATGTGGTAGGCCTATTTGAACGAGACGAAAGTGTGTAATAGTAGTAAACCTACTGGCATACAGCCACACATAGACTTAAGTGGTTGGAAGTGTTGTGTTCGTGAGCAAATTGTGACCACCATCTTGTTATCTCGTGTTTAGCTCAAGCCGGTATGATGCTCGACAAGGACGGCAAGAAGAAACACTCCAGACCCACTTTCTCAGGGCAGCAAATTTTCGCATTGGAGAAAACTTTTGAGCAGACAAAATACCTCGCGGGTCCAGAGAGAGCTCGCCTGGCCTACTCCCTAGGGATGACAGAGAGCCAAGTTAAGGTAAGAACCACCAGACAATGTGTTGTTTTTATTGGATTATTTGAATGTACATTTTTATTTCCAAGAATCCCATTTAATTGGAGCAGGAATTAAAATGTAGGATATGTTTTGTTTTACAGGCCAGAAATGACACATCTTATGCTAAACTTTTGTTATTCACCCTTACTCATTTATTTTTAGCAAACCCAAATTGTTGATTTTATTATTATTATTATAATTTGCTTTTCATTATTATTATTATTATTATTAGGCTATTACTATTGTTATTATGATGATAATAATTATTATTATTATCATCATTATTAGGCCTACTGTAGGAACACCCTATTATAGGTTATGTTTAGAGTGAAGGTCTATTATAATACCTTTGGAACAGTAGGCCTACAGGTTATTATTTGATTTGTAAATGGACTAGTATTACCATGTGCGTTTGTGTGTGTGCATCGTTTACGCCACATATTAACCCGTGCTCTCTCCACAGGTGTGGTTTCAAAACAGAAGGACCAAGTGGAGGAAGAGACACGCGGCAGAAATGGCAACGGCCAAGAAGAAGCACGACTCAGAAACGGAGAAGATGAAGGAGAGCTCGGACAACGAGGATGACGACGAGTACAACAAGCCCCTGGACCCCAACTCCGATGACGAGAAAATAACGAGACTTCTAAAAAAGCACAAGGCCACAAACCTTGCTCTCATCAGCCCCTGCAGCAACAGCTCGGACACTTTGTGATGGCGCCCAACGGCGATCGATCTGTGCAACAGAGACGCACTCTTGGATGCTTCTAAAGCTCGTTTAACCAGGGTATCAATTCGTTTTAAAGTCAAAGAGAAATGGCGCTCGGTTTGGGGGTTTGAGGAATAGGAGTGAATTGGGTTGTAGCCTATAAAGACGGAAATTGTAAGTGAGATGTATATATTTTTTACTGAGTAAATTATGTTGTTAAACCAATGGAAACAAAATGTGGCAGCCCGTTTCCCGCAATGCTGATGCGCTTATATCCTCCCAATACACTGCTTGGTTTTGTTATTGCAGAATAATAGGCCTATTGCCCATTTTTTTTCCTCCACATTTTACAATTCTAAATTCAATACTGGCACACAATGTATAGACGCAAATGTTGTAAATAATATTGTAAAAAGCTTGTTTTAACGACATCAACCTACACAATTTTTCCTTTAATCATTTAATGGATTTTATGTTTTACCTCATCAGACCGAAATAGATTACTGGACATTTGTTTATGTTGGAAAAAGAGAGTATTATTGCTTCCGCCAAGGTTATAGGAAGAAAAAAACACTTTGTATTATGAATAAATTATTTAACAAGCATTTTTGATATTTCTGATTTCTAAAGGTCTAATTGAAGCCAAACACATAACAAAATAGCATTGCCTATAATTAACTAAAAATAATCAGAAGGAATCAAGCAACTTCCTAAGAAATTTCAAAAAACGTTTAGCGAGCAGTGTTTCAATTATCGTAAAACAAGACACAATTCTGAAAGATACACTCAACTTAAAATATGAACGTAATAGGTCTACACGTTTATAGCCTACTTCAAGGACCTTTACAATGTTTTTTATATTTCAACATAAACATGCATGAATAGGCCTACAAATATTGAACCTACATGTAGGCCATAGTGGATTTGTAGTATTATATTAATTTCTAAATAAGCCTAACCTGTTTATTGTTATATTTATTTCCAAGCAGTCTGAATAATCAACGCACTATTTACACTAGGGACAAATTTGTTCAGGTAATCCTACTTATAAATATCAAAATATTTATAAAATACATTTAGTATCTACAAAAATCTTAGCCACCTGTCATTACCAGCTTGAACTTTTAACATAAACATTGGATTTCCATTTGGGTTAAATAGGCGATCAGAGGTAAAACTTTAACTAGGATTATTAAAAGTCAATGGTTAAAATCTTCCATGTAGGACTAGCATTTTACTTTACCTCTTTTTTTACTAGGCCAATAAACAATTATAACCCTGTAGCCATAGGCTACCAATAGGCCTCTGCTCAAGAGAGAATGGGTATGGAAGTTAACAGTCTATTATGGTAGGCCTGTTGGGCCTACATGTCCTAATATAGATTATTTCTGGGATGATTATTATCATATATAACAATGGCCTTCATACAAAATAGCAAATAGTAAAACAATGTTGACAATTTGGTAGACATGTAGGTGTTGGGACTTGATTTGAACAGTGCAATCCTCATCATGGGAGCTGCCATTATGGAGCGGAGCAGCAAAAGAGTGGACAACCAGCCATTGTTGAGTTCTAATGGTTTTATTGCTTGAGAACTGCATTGCCAACAGTAGAGGTTGTAATGGAATAGAATAGAATCTCTATCTGCGTTATAAGAGGAGTGAAAAACAACAGCGGCTTCTCCTAACATCAGGACCAGCAGAATAAAAACAAGCAGTTTCTATAGGAACCATAGGCCTACTGTCAAGACAACAGAAATATTGCGACAGGCACGAAAAATAATTTTCACTTGCGGTGATTTAGGCCAGATGAAGAAAAAAAATAAAATCAAGGATCAATCTAACAAAGAGTCTGCAGTCTCTGTAGTGTAGTGAATTAAGTCGATAAAAAGAGACGTTGGCGTTTTATCAACAGTCCTCTAATAGCCGTTTAATGCTCGCACGACCAATGAAAAGGGGCTGTCCAAGGCTACATACAAAATTGAAAAGCATTTCCTCCTGGTTTCTCCCCGCATTTAGCGTTCTTATTTAACAATTTATAATCAAAACAATCTTTATCCATTCGACTTAAGTATTTTATGATAATTCTTACACACTTCATTTTTCTGTGTACAATACTTGGCACCATAATGCAGTAACAAAAATAAACAAACAACCGTTTACATTTTAAGGATACCCAAGCCTATGTAAAATATCACATTTAGAACCATAATATATTACGTAGAAATAAGTTAGAGTAAGGATAATAACAATAATAATAAAAGTGAGATAACGTGAGACTGCTATGTGTGAAATATTATCTTATATAGGCCTACTTGCATGGTCTATGGCACTGCTTAAAACATTCTTGGATAGGCTATAAATCATGTGGGCTGAAAAGTTTCCTTTTCTCCCTCTCCCATTCTCCCTCTCCCTCGCTCTACCACTTTGTAATGACTATTCAAAGGTCGCTGTGGCCGAGGGGAGCCGCGAACACCCCCCCGCCCTCACCCTCCCATGTCTCTAGACATACCTTCCGCATAACAATTTTGGTAAGAATTATAAATTATATCTCTTTTTAAAAAGTACAGTATATAAAATGAGACTCAAACCGATGTGTCAGGCATGGCAGTGTTGTGTGCAAACAACCACAACAACAACGACGACGACGACGACAGCAATTCAAACTCAAAATAACGATGCAATTTAAAAAAAAAAAGGAACAAAAACCAAAACTTTGATATTAACTCAAAAACATTCTCAATTCTAACCAAACGGACCTCAGAGATTGGTCGGAGAAAAAAAGCACTTAAAAACCATTAACAAATCTATGTTATACTGTCCCGTGTACAAATAAACCTAGCAATAGACATACCACTTTTTTTGCATTGCACTTTTTTTTCTTTTGTTTAAACATCTTAAGATACTGAACGGGATTGTAGCTTCTATGCGTAGAGGCATACCTTAACGAACAAAAGAAATAGGATCTAAAATAACCATGGTGTCGGGAGGGACTCCACTTAGAGTTTTGGCAAGGAGGTTACGACATGAAAAACAAAGTCTGTCCGTCCGTCCGTATAGTTTTAAATATATAGATAATATAGATGTGTGTTTTTCTTTTAAGGGAATGGGGTTGCATGGCAACAGTGAGGTCAGCGATGTGTGTGTGTGTGTGTCGTCTGGAGCCAGGCTGGCGGGGGGGCTAGTCCACATTCTCAGGGTGCTGCTTGTGTGGAGGGAGAATCACGACCAACAGCCCAACCTGCTCAGCACTGCTGGACACGTTAGTGTTGGCTCTTTTCTGTTACTGTGTGTGTGTGCATTTTGTATTTCTGTGCTTTTGTGTGTGTGTGTGTTTAGGTCAGTGTGTGTAGGTCAGTGTGTGTGTGTGTGTGTATGAGTGTGTGTGTGTGTGTGTGTGTGTGTGTGTGTGTGTGTGTGTGTGTGTGTGTGTGTGCGTGTGTGCGTGTGTGTGTGTGTGAGAGAGAGAGTGTGTGTGTGTGAGAGTGTTAGTGTGTGTGTGTGTGTGTGTGTGTTTG
>OOFG01001906.1:0-13184 GCA_900323295.1 Molva molva | reverse complement strand
GCACATGCTTCATCTCCTCATGCAGACAGTTGTTTTCAGCAACTTTTAAATGAAAGGCAGCGAGAAAATCCCCCCACAAGAAAATCGCTGATAGAATTGCACCAAAGTGCAACAGAACGCAAAGTACACGAAAAAAAAAAGAAAACCTTGGATGGGTGCTTCGTACATACAGGCACCCCGCCTCCACCCTCACCCATCACCCTCCCCTCCGCCTGACTGTCCTCCCCCGGTCCTCAGTGAGGCCCTGGTTGATTGATGGGAGGCGTGTCCTTGGACAGCAGGGCACGAGGGACCAAGGGCAGGGTGCTGCCATCCCATAGTTTCCGATAGATAAACAAGGAGGCGAGCGTCCCGTTTACCGTCCTACTGATAAACGACCAGAGCGCTGCCAGGAAGCACGCTTAAAAGCCCCTCGCATGATTGAATCTCACGTGTGTGTGTGTGTGTGTGTGTGTGTGTGTGTGTGTGTGTGTGTGTGTGTGTGTGTGTATATATATATATATGCATTTCTTACACACCATTAGGGGTATCTATAAGGATTGCTCATGTCATAGTAATAATTTCCTTGAATGGTGGAAATCTCGTAATATCATATCCAGCTATAAATCCGTAATTTCAAAATCAATCCCTTTTGTGACATCACAAGTGGATGATGGACAGATCAACTCCATCCTGCCAGTTGATAACAGTCCACCAATCAACTCCTTCCAGCCGTTTGGACACTCCTACATGGTGACGTCTTCAATTTAACTATTACTAATACTGTTAATATCCCTATCACTATTAATACTACTGTTACTGCAACTACTATTACTCTATTACTACAACTATTACTATTGCTAATACTATTACCGTCCCTGTTACTATTCCAAAACAATTACTATCCCTACTACTATTACAACAACTATTAATAATACTATTACTACCAATATTACTACCACTACTACTATTACTATACTGCAACTATACTATTACTACCAATATTACTACCACTATTACTATTACTATACTGCAACTATACTATTACTACCAATATTACTACCACTATTACTATTACTATTCTGCGACTATACTATTATTACCAATATTACTGCCACTTTTACTATTCAGCAGCAGGATAGTTGAGTGGTTCAGGTGTTTGATCCAAAATATCCGTAACCTACCTGTAAGCATTCTTCAGCATGTTAATGATATGTTTCTGAATTCACTGTGAGTCACTTTGGTTTGGTATCCAAACTATTGGTTATAAACTTGGTTATAAACTATTTAGATGCTAAATAGTTTATAGTTACCATCACTGTCACTCTGACTTGTAAGGCATCAAGTCAAAACAGAAGGAGATAATATGATTCTCGTACGGTATTGTTTGGCTTATTTTTGATTACGGTTCTGAAGGATCCAGATTATTATGGTTAATTGGAGGTGTACCGTTTTCTTTATTTTCCCCTAACCCTGTTTAATAACTACTTTTTTTCTCACTAATCTATTGAAATGTTGAAAGAAGCATGTTCACTCTAGAGGGCAGTGCAGGAGAGACGGAGGTTTGGGGAACCTTCTGTGGGTAAGGTGGTGGTGCCTATATAACCACTAATGGATGAACCAGACTTCCTCTGACTCTCGGTTTGTCACTGAACTCCATCTCATCTCTGAAGCACTTGCTGTGGTCCAGCCTTCAACCTGGCAGGCGGCCATCTTGTAGCCAACACAAGGGGAAATACAACCCAATACAAGATGGGACCAGTGCCATATTTATACCTCAAATAAACTCAGAACTGTCTTCAGAAATGTAATGGAGGTTGTTGTGCTTCGGATCTGTTTTGGGTGAATAAAGATGCCAGTTTGGTCTTAGTTTATGTCGGTGGCCTCTGCTAAAAATTTGATGATTTCTACTTAGACTTTATATTGAGATGCAAAGTGCAAAATGGACACAAAAAGCCCACTTTATCCCAAACGTAATTGTTCAGCCTTTTATGTAATTTCTTTCATTAGATTATTTTTTCCCCCACATTCCAGTCTTTTCCACGGTCAGCATGTGTGCGTTTCATTAGAGAAAACATAAAATATGTTTTATTGTATTCCATTTTGGATCATCGACAAATGTAATCAATGTACACATAAATATCAAGAATTACTGCTACTCTCACGTCACCTACACCCCCCCACCACCATCTTCCTAAACACCATCACTTCTCTTTATTCACGGCTGTCCTTCCCCTTAACGTTATAAAGCATGCAGCGTGATTGCCTCATTAAATCAACCAAGATTTGCCCCGTCCAATCACGTAGGACCACCGGGGGAAAAAGCTAAAATTCTTCATCGCATAAACAGGAAACAAACAACGCTGCAATCTTCCGTCTTCAGCATGAGATGTTCTTCCTTTAATAGATGGGCATGTCCCTCGTCAAAGCAGCGCTCCTCAACCGACAACTAACAGGTTACCTGGCAACCATGCACCAATAGGGTTGACCTAGTTCTTAAGGAGCAAATCATAGTGACTGCATTTATAGTAAGCTATGTTTTGCTTTGTAAATGAACTGATAATCTTTCCTCCGTTAAATAGCTTTATACGGTGTACTGCGTTGAGGCTGTGGGTCACATTACTGGGCTAAAGTTTAGTGAAGCCCATTGTTGACTAAAAGGAAGCACTGGCAAGTTCCATTACAAAGAGAGAAAAGAACAATACGAGTCTGTTAAGTTAGTTCACCGACGAAACTATGACAAGAGTTCTGCCGGTTTAGTGGCCAGGGTGTGGCTAGACCTCCAACTGAATGGTTGTGGGTTTGAATATCCGCAGTCTAACCTGGAGGCATCCTTGAGCGAAAGACCCAACCCCCTATCAGCTCCTTAATGACATTAATCTCAATTCACTCGTTTTGGAAAAAGCGCCTGCTAAACAATGGAGTAGTAAATTGGGGGAGGATAGTGCAGCGGCTAGGCCTTCAACTCCCAACTGAAAGGTTGTCAGTTCGAAGCCCAATATCCACAGTCTAACCTGTGGGCACCCTAGCACAAGATGTCCTCTAGCCCCTACCTGCTCCCTAATGACATGCATCTGACTTCAGCTGAGATACATGAAGTCCCTTCAGATAAAGGCGTCGTCTACGTAGTCGTAACAAACAGTTGCTTTCCTTTGTACGACAGGCTCTGTAAGTGTGAGACCCAGCGATTTTCCTTTTTTTGTGGGTCATTCTTCCATCCATCATGGCACCACGGCAGTTAACTAAAAACTGGCAGAAACGGCGCGGTCTGTGGAAACTCTCTGCTATGTCCTTCATAACAAATTCATAACTGTGGCGCAAAAATGGAACGATAAAAAAGAGGAGAAAATGGAAACCTGGAAGCCTTTTGATACAAATGGTTGCTCCATAACTTTGGCATGAGTGACTTCTGCTGTTTGCAGAAAGCACTCTGTGCTCTATACATTAGGACAAATATAGGAGCGGGAACATGCGGGGTGAGAGAGAGTATGTACAGCTCAGAACTAAAGAATTCATGGGGGGGGGAGCCAAATATTGGCAACAGAAGCACCGTTTTTAAGCATACCTCGCATGTAAGAGACCGTCCATTTTCATGAGTGACCGATGGGACTGGCATTTCAACAACGTTCTTCTGCAAAGTAAAACAGAGAAGATGTTCCTTGATCTCGTATAGATTATAAATATGCATGAACGTGTATCTTATGTATAAACAGCATCCGGTAAACAGTTATTCCATCACAATATGTCATATTCTCCACAGATGAATAGGTTTGTGGGTGATTTATTGTTTCCATTTGGGAGTGTTTCAGTGTGTTACATGAAAGTGTCAGACGGCCTAGAGCATACATTGATCAATGCTTTTCCACCACAATAGACTCATGTAATGAAATAGATGATTCATTACGGTAAGGATTTATAGCCATTACACGTGAGGCATCTTAACAATGTTGTTATTATGATTATTATTATTATTTAATTCATATTACTAATTAACCACGTCCTTTTAGCTGTTTGCTCTCTTTGTCTGTTCCTATCCTTAAAAATGGCAAACGTCAGCTAGAACATTTCTTTGTTCCTCAACGAAAAGAGCGTTCTCTGGCTAATCCCTGATGTTATTGTCCAACTCTCTACTTCTTATCCAATTACTGATATTTCACGCCTGGGATGAGGTATACATACACGCACGTGACTGTATACCGCCCTGGATTTAAACTGAGGCTAGTATTTCTATTAGGGTTTAAGCTGTTTTGGCAAGAACGTCGCGTTGCATCTCACTGTTGTTAAGACATTTGTCTTTACTCTGCACCGCTGAAACTGCAGCCCACCCCTACACTTCATTTGGTTTGGGACGGATGAATGTAAAATAAATGAGAGTAGAATTACGGTAAATATATAATCTAAATGTCATGTCCCATTTACACTTTACTATAAACCTCCTCCATAGACAACATAATGAGCGTTTAAATGATGTGATCGAATGGAAGCCAACACAAACACAACACAAAGAAATCAAAGCACCCCCTTCCCTCCAACCATTTTGGTGACGTGGTAATAATGAAGGAAATGGTGGTGACGGGGTTGTTTACGGCATGTAGTGTGAGACAGCAAGTTGGTTTATCCGATGTGTTTTTTTCTTTCTCCCACGAAGATATCTCAACAGAAATCATACCGTAGCGTTTAAAAAAAATAAAATGTGGACACAGACTGGCTGAAGCCAACACACACCACTGCTTCATGGGGAGAGGAGAGAGAATACTCCACAGTTGCTATGGAACCACTGTTGCTAAGCAATGAGTTGATTATCAGAAGGTTTTTGTGTGTTCGTATGTGTGTGTCTGTGTGTCTGTGTGTGTGTGTGAAGGCAAAAATCTCTGCTCAGTGATATGAAGCGTAGGCCCACTACTTTTGAGTCAAATGAATAGAGCGCTTGGCGGGATCAACAGGGCACTCTGTCCACCATCTGTCGACTGATATTAGGAAATGCACATCCATAGGAACACATCAAAACGCTACCGCTTTTTTTTTGCCATCGTCGCGCACCGAACAATCTTGTCCTGCCTTTGAGTTATCGTTCAATAACGCTGATACAACACCGGCAGTATCACTCATCTGTCAGTCGCGGGTTAGTTGTTTGTGCCGAATGCGGTACTTTCTTTATAAATTCTTGCCTCTACAGCGTGTTTTAAGTTAGGCCAAATTGACAGGAGACTACTTCAATGTGCTTTTGCTGAAGTATCGTATTTTTCCCCCCTTTCCCCAGCTTGTGAACCGCGGTTGCGGGTAATGGTTTTTACTTTCGGAAGGCTGTATAGTGACAAAGTGGATTCCTCTGTTTCACTGAAGCAGGGTCAAAATATGCAGAGCTGGAGAAATAGAAAGCAATAGAGAGAGGGAGAGGGAGAGAGAGGGAGGGGGATGGAGTGAGGGAGGGAGAGAGGGAGGGAAAGAGGGACTTTCTCCGCGTTCTGTTTTCATCTCGTGAACGAATGTACTTTGACATCTCTGGGGGAAACTGTTTCTGGTTGCTTTCACGGGGTGCTGGAAAATGGTCTCACTTTTTTTTGTTACCGTTCTTTCTATTTTTTATTTCAGAAAGTGATGGGTCAGGGAATATGAAAACACTGAAGGGCATTTATTGTAGCGAGAGGAGAGAAGCAGCAGTGGTGGAAATACCGAGCCTTTCAGTCAAGTTTTGTGCGCTCGTTCGTAGTTTAGAGTCCGTAGTGTAGCCATGCTTGGAGGTGCACTTAATGGAGAGAAGTAGGGCTTCAGATTGGCCTATGGCCTTGCAGGATCAATACTTTAATAGAGGAAATGGAGTTTGTATGAAGTCACTTTTGAAAACACATTTGAGGAGTCCAAGCAATAAACCGAGCGTGATCCCACAGCCATGTTGTACAGGCTACTCTGTGAAGGCCAAATGTTCACTCTCCATGTTGGATGTTCTCGCTCTGTAGCCTACGTCTCCTGAGATGAGCAGAACACATCGCGGTCCATCTGTCTCCACCACTACCACGCTGACTGTCTATGTTTTCACAAACACATCATTTTTATGTCCATAAGGGTATGTCCATAAGGGTACACCTTATGGAATTCTGCAGACAGCCACGGAATCTTTCTCCGATGGGATATTTGTGATGTCACAACTACGTGGTGCGGTTCGCAGCGAGGTTACGGTGCGTTTGTTTTCGTGACATCCGCGCGCAGATGGTGTTATCGGAGGAGCTCATAAGACCACAGCCGCTCTTCCACTGAAGAGGGCGGTGCTTCTCCGCTCTTAAACCCATCAGGGTTTTATATGCAATGATATGCAAATTCTAGGAGAGGAATATGCTAATTCCTAACCTTTCTCCTACATACGCAGGAGCAGCGTGGCGTCAGAGCGCCTGCCAGTGGCTTATTTAACAGCACCATTACAAGGGATTGTGCCATTCATTGTACAAATGACTATACAGTTATGTTGATATGTAATAAGCTCTGCTGTCCTGGGTGGTCTGAGGACTCGATAACAATACCAGTCGTAATAATAATAACAATAATACAACGATGCAGTGATATAATATTACAAAGATAATTCAAATAGTAATGTCTTCGATTTATCTTGGAACCCCTTCAGAAGTACCCAAGAAAGGGTTCAAGATAAATCAAATAAATACGATAAGAAACTAATAAATAAGAAAAAACGACATGATAATCTGCAGTTCAAAGTTCACAAAACCTCCCCTCCCCCGATGGATATAAATACCACTGGTCACCTCCCCCAGATTCAGAGAGCAGGGGCAAATGTCACGAAGCATAATCTCGCGGCGGGCATGCATAATACATCCAGATAGGGACCAGCCTCATATTCATATCTCGGCTGAGGGGCAGATCCATAGCGCCGTCGCCAGGCCAGAGAGGAAGTGATGTCGTGGCCGAGGAGGAAGTGTGTGGCTGGATGGTTCTGGTATCATGTGAGAGGAGAGCGGGGGGGGAGGGGGGAGAGGAGTTCTGCCCTACATTAGTGATGAAGTGCCACTGTGTCGTATGGACCTCTGGATGACCTCCGGAGTCCCTCTCTCTCTGTTGGAGGGGGAGCAAGAGGAGGGGGGAGAAAGGCGGGAAGAGTTTCAGGCCGTTACACCATAATCGCCTTCCTCCAGAGTCGCAGGGAACCTGGTTTATGCTGCTTGCTACGGCACTGTCCTGTGCTTGTTTCTTGCTGTATGAGCCGTTACTGTCCTGTGCTTGTTGCTTGCTGTATGAGCCGTTACTGTCCTGTGCTTGTTGCTTGCTGTATGAGCCGTTACTGTCCTGTGCTTGTTGCTTGCTGTATGAGCCGTTACTGTCCTGTGCTTGTTGCTTGCTGTATGAGCCGTTACTGTCCTGTGCTTGTTGCTTGCTGTATGAGCCGTTAGACGACAGACCTCGGTCCCCTAGTGGCCATATTTGTGATTTGGGTGGGGAAACCTTCTAGAATCTTTGGGGGAAACCATGACAACTCAATTGAAATGTATTCTAAATTCTGCCCGGGTGGGAAAATGGAATGCAGAACTAAACATAATGCATTGAGTCGTCACGGATTCCAAAAAAATCTAGAAGGCTCCCCCACTACACCCTAATAACCACATAACATGGATGCTAGGTGAATATGGTCTATAGATTACAGACAGGATAGTCTCCAATAGCCATGTTAGGGTGTTTGATTCCCAGTTGAAAGGTTCAGGGTTCGATCCCCAATGCCCCCTGCCTACCTTTAACCTCTAGTTTTTCCTTCGTACCTATGTCTGGATTTGCGTGTCTGATGTCTGAAAAAGCTAATATACACGTGATATACAATATTACCCTGTGAGCGACTGTTAAGTATGGCATCCTAACACGTGGACATGTTTGTTCGTGACCAAAGTGTGTGTGTAGAAGGTCTTGAAACGTATAGATTGTAAAACACACATGGCCAAGGATTCTTGAAAACAATCTGGATTTCTGTTCTGACAGAATACCCTTTCCCCAACCCTAATGCATGCTGGGACAACATGTGAGACGGTGTGTACACCAGCCCACAACAACACCAGTCATCTGAATCAACCATTGTTTTAGCGACGGGGGCTTTCTAAGTGATAAGTGCTCATCGGGGTGATGGATCTGGTTTTTACCCATGGGGTACCGGCCCCAGGACCAGAGTATCCCCCGTTATTTATTAGTCCATTTCCCGGCCTTGACAACGAGGAGGTGGGAGATGGATGGGTGGGTGGGTGCGGAGGCAGGCGATGACCTTCCTCCAGAGATTGGAATATTTGCCGCAACTTGTCTTTTTCTTGGCCAACTGCCAAGCGGCAGGCGGTAACGGCGTGATGATGTGAGGATTGACGGCGTGTAGATTTGCTAGCGTTGTGCGCCGCCAGAGTTCACGGAGGTCGGACGTCTCCTACGCCGCGCGGTGAGACACGATGCCCTCCGAGGCCTGACATCGCCAGACCCGCCGCTAACTTGATTCCCGTAACTGAATTAGCGGGATGCTCTTACATGCGGGATGAATGAAACAGGACACGTGTGCGGTTGTATGTACAGTACCCTGGTACATGATGTCCCCCACTGAATTGCTGCTACCTGCTCAAGTACATGATGAATGAAACGGTCCCGTCCACAGCTGAATGTACAGGGTGCTGAAATACAGTTATTCTAGTTTTATTGAGAAGAATCTCATAGATGTTGACATGATAGATTTTAGCTGAGGGTCACTGGAATGTCAGTTATTTTAATTCAAATATTGCTGCATTCCAACACAAAGCACTTCAGTTTAAATAAACTGATCAAATTGCCAAATGTCTGATGTTTCTAAATGAAAAAGAGTTACCCTTTTATATATTTTGTAGATATATGTATGTTCTATGTATGTTCTGTTATCTTCTGTTCAAGGAAGCTTTTGAACAGAATAGGTAAGCCACTTGTTGCATTGTTATTAGCATTGTCGTAATTAGTTGTGGGGACCAACGTTATTCGAGGCAAATGTGTTTCCCTGAATGGAAAAGAGTGAAAGGATGTATAGGTGACCGCGCTCTGTTTCTTCTTCTGCCTGTGTCTCTTTTAGGTCCTCCAGTGATCGTAGGAATGAGCATCAACATCGCGAGCATAGACTCGATATCCGAAGTAAACATGGTAAGCTAGGAACCTACTCCTTTTACACAACCACACACACTAACCTGGTAGCTATTACTACCGTTTAGCATTAGCTTGATTTTTATTATTTCAATATATTGTTTAAATCAACTTTAATCTTAATACCTAAAAAAAAATGCTTAACCAACGCGTTATAAGAAATACTGTCTGAGTTCAAATGTTAATTTTATCAGGTCTTGGCGTTATGTGTCTGATCATTTTTTTATAAAGATACAAATGTACACATTACAATATAAATCAGCATGAGAATATGTATGTTGGAGTATTTTGTAGGTGAAAAAATGGTTCCAAACTGGGTGTACTACTTTGTGGGTGTGTATGTGGTGTTTGTATTGGATACGCGTTTAATAGGACAAGACAAGACTATGATATGAGATATGTAGGTCATTTTATGTCTAGCTGAATAACTCACATTTTCTCACTCCACTTAGCAGTCTACAACTATAAGACTGGATCTACGAGAACAAGCCATAAGAACTCAATTATATTGGAATTGTAGGGTGCTTTTATCGAATAAATAGATATATATTTTAAATACAGAGACGTGCCTAATTTTAGGGATGCTTTTATCTACTAGAATAGGAATCATAATGAGTCCTTGGTTTTCCCAACTGATATTTCCCATCATGGTTTTATCCGGCTTATCTGTTACCTCGGTTTGGATCTGGTGAGGTTTCCTTTAGACATTTATTTATTTTTCTTCTTCTCCTAAATAGAAGACTAGAATATAATCAAATAAAAAAATATATAGTTTCACAATGTGACTTTTCCTTGCTAATCCTTTTAAGAAATTTGCTTCTACTTCCTTCTTTTATCAAGCGGATTTCAAACGTGTAGGGAATTTCATTGGTTCAATATAAGATTAAAATGATATACATTCTCTCCATAGGATACACTGACTACACCGTTGATAGATGAACATTGGCTTTAGAGAAATTCCCCACATCAGTGGAAGACTCATTGTCTACAAACAGTATTAGCACAGTTAGCGCCATACGCTACCATGACAGCAGATACGACGGGGGGATTATTCTCATGCTTCTATGCTGTGTTCGTCTCGTTCCTCTCTCTCCAGGACTACACCATCACAATGTATTTCCAGCAAAGTTGGCGAGACAAGCGGTTGGCGTACGGCGAGCTAAATCTGAACCTGACTCTGGATAACCGCGTAGCAGACCAGCTGTGGCTCCCTGACACCTACTTTCTCAACGACAAGAAGTCCTTTCTCCACGGCGTCACCGTCAAAAACAGGATGATCCGACTGCACCCTGATGGCACCGTCTTGTATGGGCTGAGGTAAGAACCTTAAGATACAGGGAAGGCCTTATATGGGCTGAGGTAAGAACCTTAAGATACAGGAAGGGCCTAATATGGGCTGAGGTAAGAACCTTAAGATACAGGGAAGGGCCTAATATGGGCTGAGGTGAGAACCTTTAGATACAGGAAGGGCCTAATATGGGTAAGAATCGTTAGATAAAGGAAGCTGTTATTTGAGCGTAGGTAGGAAATCAGTAAACACAGAAGGTCTTATTTGGGGTAGAAATTTGCTTACAATTATAATAAACCTTTGATTATAATATATAGCAGACGTGAAGGTTGTCCTGTCTGTGGACATGGAAGCAGCTCTGTGTATTTATGGGGTAATGGTGTCACCCACTAGGAACTCATATGGAGTGTTATATGGACGGTCTCTCAGCTGACGGTGCACACAGGTCTACAGAGACCTCAGGGGTCACGGTCAGGGAGAACGGCCAGATGGCTCAGTTCTCTCCTCCATCCCATACACCAACACCTCCACAGGTCTCTCCTCTTCTCCGTTTCCTGCTCCTCCTCATCGGTTCTCTCCTATCCTGCATCTCAGATCTCCAGCACCTCCTCCTCCTGCCCCTCATCCATCTCCTGCACCTCCTCCTCAGTTCTCCCTTATGTCCCATATCTCATCACCTCCTCCTGCTCCTCCTCCATCTCCTCCTCTTCCCTGTCCCACATCTCAACACCTCCTGCTCCTACTTTATCCCCTCCATCCCATATCTCACCACCTCCTCCTGCTCTCTCCTCCATCTCCTCCTCCTCCCTGTCCCATATCTCAGCACCTCCTGCTCCTCCTCCATCTCCTTCACCTCCCTGTCCCATATCTCAGCACCTCCTGCTCCTCCTCCATCTCCTTCACCTCCCTGTCCCATATCTCAACACCTCCTGCTCCTCCTCCATCTCCTTCACCTCCCTGTCCCATATCTCAGCACCTCCTGCTCCTCCTCCATCTCCTTCACCTCCCTGTCCCATATCTCAGCACCTCCTGCTACTCCTCCATCTCCTCCTCCTCCCTGTCCCATATCTCAGCACCTCCTGCTACTCCTCCATCTCCTCCTCCTCCCTGTCCCATATCTCAGCACCTCCTGCTACTCCTCTATCTCCTTCACCTCCCTGTCCCATATCTCAGCACCTCCAGCTCCTCCTGCTCCTCCTCCATCTCCTCCTCCTCCCTGTCTCATATCTCACCACCTCCTCCTCCTTATTTCAGCACAACAGGAGGTCTTGATCTACAGCAGCTGATGTTCAATCAATGGCTATTTTAAGATCTTCGTTTGACCCTGGAACACGTGCCCACAGACACACATGCACACCCACACACACGTACGCACACACGTGCACGCATGAACACACACACACGCACACACACACAGACACTGCGTTGTTGAAACTATAAATACATGAAAAATAGAGAAATGTTAAAACAGGAAACTTTCTTTGAGCAATTGCAATCTCAATATGGCTCTTAAGTTTCTAAAGCTTGTGCTCTGACATTTTTCTTGGTCTTGCATGCAAATGATCTATTTTTATTGATCTACCTATTTCTAAGTATATCTCTCTCTATCTCTCTCTATGTATGTATGTATGTATGTATGTATGTATGTATGTATCTATCTCTTTATCTATCTCTTTATCTATCCATCTATTTATATCCATCTATCGATCCATCTATCCATCTATCTATCTATCTATCTATCTATCTATCTATCTATCTATCTATCTATCTATCTATCTATCTATCTATCTCTCTCTCTCTCTCTCTCTCTCTCACCATCAAGCTCAGCCGCGAAGCCGGTTTAGTTTTTCGTATAAAGTCACAAACGTCAACGTTTGTTTCCGAACACTCCGACCCTCGGACGTAGGATTCTTAACCTCCCGAGAAGCTTCTTTAAATCTAAACGGAAGCGTTTACGGTCCCGCTGGGGCCGGCTACTGTTGCCCAGATGGACGGTGAGGGGGGGAGGGGGTGGGTAATCATTTGTGCCCTCTTCATTCCTCCGGCGTCCCGCTGTTCGCTGGGGAACGGGAGCTGGCAGGCGGTGACCCCCCTGGCGCCGTCCGGACCACGTCCTTGAAGTAGGAGGAGGGCTGCGTCCGCCGCGGTCCTCGTCTACTTTAGTTTGCTCCCCAGACAGGGGAGGCTGCTGGACCATCGGAGTGGGTTGGCGTTGGTCTGGCGGTCGGGACGGGGGGGAGGAACGGTCCACTGGGGGCAGGGTGGCTGGCTGATCCATCCCATCGTACCCACTAACCCCTACCTGCTCATTAATGACATGTGTCTGAACTCACTGTCTAACCCCTACCTGCTCATTAATGACATGTGTCTGAACTCACTGTCTAACCCTTACCTGCTCATTAATGACATGTGTCTGAACTCACTGTCTAACCCCTACCTGCTCATTAATGACATGTGTCTGAACTCACTGTCTAACCCCTACCTGCTCATTAATGACATGTGTCTGAACTCACTGTCTAACCCCTACCTGCTCATTAATGACATGTGTCTGAACTCACTGTCTAACCTCTACCTGCTCATTAATGACATGTGTCTGAACTCACTGTCTAACCCCTACCTGCTCATTAATGACATGTATCTGAACTCACTGTCTAACTCACCGGTGGTGGTGGTGGTGCTGGTGGTGTGGTGTGGTGGTTGTGGTGGGGGTGGTGGTGGTGGTGGGGTTGGTGGGGGTGGTGGTGGTGGTGGTGCTGGTGGTGGTGCTGGTGGTGCGGGTGGT
>OOFG01001899.1:0-11614 GCA_900323295.1 Molva molva | reverse complement strand
CCCCCCCCCCCCCCTTTTTTCATTTAGGTTAAAGCTGTAAAACGGAATAACATAGATCACGTCTAACAAACGGAACTATCAAACAATTCATTATTAATTGTGAAAATATCTTGGCATCAGTGAGGATACCAAGCTGCTTATGTTGCTACGGCGAAGGTTGTAAAGGTCAGCTATACGTCTCCGCACATCATTTGTTTCAAGCAGTGCCATCCATTGTAAGCTCTAGTGAAGCCTCCCTTGTGCCATACTGGTATTTCCAGTCCTGGGGTTGAATGCGCGGGGAAGTCATTGTGTACTAACTCCTCTCTGGCCGCAGGCCATAGACGTCCCGTCTGTCAACCATTGATATGCTTGGCTTGTTTTATAATTCATACAGAATGCTGGATGTCTATGGGAGGACTATCATGAATTATCAGCTGAGCCGTGGGAGATTTACAGATGACTGGTCAATCTGTGTGGTGTGAACAAGCACATGGAGGGAGGGAGAGAAAGATGGGCAGAGGGATTTGATACATCCGTCTTGGACAAATGTTTCACCCTAAAGTGTTTAGTGAAAAAATGAAAAACCTGTTCTTTGTCTAAACGGTTTTATGGTTTCGGTGGACATATCCATGGAATGAGACCTACAGAGATCAGGCCTACAAAAATCTTATTATTATAGATGGGTTTTCACAATATGTAGAAAAAAAAAAGCTTAAGATGTTTATTATAAAAGTTAATTTGGTATTGGAAGATCATATTTGAAAAGGTTGGAGTTAAGGGAATGAAACAGAAATGTTTCTGTTATACTAAGTGCAACCTTAACACAGTCTGCCTTTAGAGAGAATGGAGTTCCTCACTCTGCACTATGGCTGACTGGCTTGCATACATGCACTTAATCAAAGGAAAAGGGGGATACGCTCCCTGACATTTTGATTTCATTTGTTAAGCATGCCTTAAATCCAACTTTCTGGAAGAATCACAAAGAAGCTTAATTCACACCCTTTATGGCTGCAAGTTGTATAAACACTGCGCCAGATGTGTACTATATTTTCTCCATTCTTAAACACCGCCTATGCTTACTGCTTTTCCTTAGGCGGCTTAATTCAAATAAAAGATAAGTCTGGCTTACAAAGCTAAGGTAGTTCCTAATCTTTTTAGAAAAGCTTCACATGACTTTCTCACAAGATACTTTAGCTGTCAAAACAAAGAAGTTCATGAATGCTGAGGAGAAACAAAAAACATGGAATGTATCCTGTGCAAAAAGACCCTAAATATACGCCCGGAAATAGTGAACAAAAAGCAAAAAAAAAACATAAAATCCCAACAAATGGAAAAAAGTTTATATAGGGGTGTAACAACCAAAAAAATCTGTGATTTATTGCATCAAAGAGAGTTGTGGCTTTGTGTAAATTCCTGCGGCAATGAAGTTTAAACACAGCATTGTCAGCCACTTACTCCTACATTACAGCCTACTTTAACCATTAACATGCTAGAGGAAGTTCTTTATTCTAGAATATATTAAATGCAACATTGCAATCACATTTAGTCATTTAGCACTATGTACAACCTCCTTCTGGCATACATAAGAATTTGTGCTACAATTGCATTTGAGCTACAATATAAACTATGTAGAGCTTGTGGGAAAAAGTCACCACTTCGTGATGGCAATTTGTCTATGGAAATTTTTGTTACGCCCTAGCAGGAAATTTCCTGACAAGATCTGGTAACTATATTTATGTCACCATATGATGCGATTTACACAGAAAGTGATTTTTTAAATGATTAACGTTCTTATTGACTGCAGGGGAAATTATTGAAATGGATTGTTTGTGTGTAGTCCAAGCCCACACAAAAACGTGTTTATATATACCAGTAGGCTACTGGAGTTCTCTCCTAGCTTATTTAGCGTAAGTGCATTTTTGGACCGGTGGTAACATTTGACTTGACAGAGTGTAGTGAAGTGTATTGGTGGGCTGCTCCTATCTGATACCCAGCACTGCCTCAGGGGCATTAATGCAGCTCTGTTGCGTTTACTGTATTAGTAATCTCCTCAGGGCCTGAGAGTCTGTGCCACAGAGCATGACCATACCCCTTATTTTGTTCAGGAATTAAATGTCACCTCAGGGTGGGTCACCTGCAAACAAAAGGCCACCAGCCGATTTGCAGGTATAAACAGTCCGAGATAAGACATCCCGCTCCCACTGTGCAGGAAATTGAATAAGTATGCTGTTGGAAAAAAAAGAAGAAAAGTCAAAGAGCTGGAAGGGTACAAAGAGCGGCCTTGTTTGCCATATGTTATCGGCATTGGCCCCCCCTCCTCGAGTGCGGAAGGCACAATGGCTTCATCGAAAGACGAGGGGAGGAAACTGTCTTTCACCAAGGCCTCCCCATCTGGGCAGCCCTTATCAGCGGTACTGTGTTAAGCTTGTATTGACCGGTGTGGTAGTGGAGGGGAGTGAGGCAAGGTCATCCCACGCAGTTCAATCAAAGTGGCCAAAGATAGCAGAGGTTTGTCGCCTCGGAATGTGTCTGGATTTTTTCGTATTGTTTATTTTCGTTAATTACATTTTTTTCTCCAGATCTCTCTGAAGAAGTCCAAATAAGGTCACATTAAGCTCCCACTCCCGTATATCTTTATATATGCACAGTTTTTGGGATGCACAGCAATTATGTTTGCATGCGTGGTACACTTTCTGTTTCGTTTTCCACCCTTTGTGTGCCTATAGGTCTTTGATCATTTATGTCTTTATGGCATTGTCTGGAGGCATCGATCTTGGTTGCTAGTCATGCTTGAAGTCTCACTCTAACTACTCATTTAATCCTTCATGGTGCTGGTACAGCTAGCTTTCCCCGACTGTTCTGTATTCTGTGATGTACCGAGTGAAGCCCCTCCTGGGCCCCTGCTCGCCCCATAGTGGGTAAGTGATGGCAGCACGGAGAAAACAAGCATGTGATGAAGGTAACATCACATCCTCTGCCTTATCCCCCTCCCCTCTCTTCCCCGCGGCAACAGATCCAGGAGAAGCACTTTCACTTAACGCTGGAGTTGGCGGTGATTTCTGTGTTTCGGATCGCCGAAAACCCCTCCCCCAATGATTACGATGTTTCATTGGGGTGTGTTTCACATGCATACGTTTTTTCGGTCTAGTAAACCACAGGTATTCATAGCCACCTGTGTTAATTTCCTTTCATGTCCGAAGATTCATTAAACAGAGGCCCGGGCACTTGATTTGACCATCGGAACTTATCTCTGAGGTGTACGGATGGTATTCACTAATTCCAAACACCGCTTTGTTAAGTGACAGCTCCTCAGAGGACATAAACAAAGCCCTGTGCACATGCAGTGCATTCCTCAAGTCTTTGGTATTTTCATAGGAGATTGGTTTAGCAGAAAAGCTTAGGGGAGGGTCAGGGATCGCTCATACCTTTTGGAACAAACCAATTTGTCTCAATGTTTTATGAACGGGTCTTAAGGAAAGCATGCCATTATATGCTAGGCAATGAACAGCAGTGAACCGATTCTGTCAACATTTATACTCTCCTGTATGTAGGAGTGATTTTTCATCTCTCAAATAGAAAACTCCCCCTTAAATTGTTGCACATTTATGAAAGGACAATTTCCTCAGCAGGACATACAAGATGTAGACTATACAAGGTGCCTAATTGTTAAGTCTTTTTATCTGACAAGCATGGATTCATGGCTTCTGCGTGAGGTGAAATGCACTACAGATGAAATCAAGTAAAGCATTGTCCTTTGAACCAAATACTTCCTGTCATGCTGACTCATTAGGTGCTTTCATGGTTATATATTTATCAGAAATGTGTGGCCGTCAGAACAAAAACCTAAAAATGTTCACGTCAAAGTTTCGGTGTAAAGTTTATAAGAATCCATTTGAGTCTACTTTTCCCCAAAGAGTCAACAGAAGTGCTCGGGAACAAGCGGCATGCTGTTGCAAGTGTCAGTGCCAAATATATATTTTTTAACGTTTTGAAGGCTTGAAAGGCTGCGTTACAGGGGCACTTATGCTTGACGTTTACCTAAATACAAAAGGAGGAGAATAATAGTGCCCGAGCGCATGTCAAAACAGGATCAGCCTGTGTCTAAATGGACCCACCTGAGTGGTAAAGAGAGAACACCAAGGGTGGCTTGTGTCTATCACAGTCAAATGACAAATCCTTTCCCTTAAACCCCTTTTAAAGAAACGTGTACCAACATGCAACATATGCCGTTCCCTCCTGCTATTCAGTGCAGCGTTCAAAGCTGAAAAAACAGTCAGGAGATAGACTGCAGACAATGCCCACAATGCCGCAGCCATGAATACAGATGCAGATGGCGATTATGGAATTCTCTTTTATCATAAGAAAAGGGGAAAAGGGGATATGTCTCTCTGAGCTAGCTTCTTCTAACCACAAATGGACACGGTTCTAAAGCTCGGGTTCTATTTTTGAGTACTTATATCGGAATCACGAGTGTCTGATAGCAGTTGTCTGGGAAAGGCGGGTGTAGCCCTGGGGTTTGTGGTCTTGTCTGACACTGTACTGCCTTTAGAAACAATTCCCAGCAAGGTGGTCCATAGAGGGATCTAAGGTGTCAGGGGAGACGGTGCCATATGTCCAACCATATTTTCAATATTAACCGTGTTTTGGTGGTTAGAAATGAAATACAAGCTGCCGGGCCGTGGTCAAGAGTTCTCAGGGTATCATCTGGATGCGAAAGGCAGGTGTTATTTTGCAACTCCCAAATCTCCATTCTCATCTTGCGCTTCATTCCTTTGTGCATCATGCGTCTCAAGGGGTCACACGTGTATTGGTGAACGTCAACTTCACTTTTTGAGTGGCAACTGTTGCATCTGCACGGTGAAAGCACAATTTTTTCCCATAAAAGTATACCAATGGAGCCAGCTGAGTTGAGCTGCTGTTTCAAAATAATAATGTGCTAATTGCTTTGCTCCCTTGAAGCCTTGATTAATTTTCACAATAATCCTGTACTTTCTAAATTAGGATTTTTTTTTCCTTTGGCCGGCAATCAAAAATTATTAAGAATAGAAGCCATCAAAAGGCTACAGCGTGATTTTAGCTTTGTTCCTTCATCTAAACTATTCAAATATGCGGTGCATATAATTATTCTCCTGTTTTATAATTCCCATCGGAAATTTTCGACTTCATCGTCAGAAAAAAGAAAAAAGTTCACCACACTCTCCAGATATATTGGATTAAGGAGGCACCCAAGCAGGAACACTGTTGACTCGTAAGATCCGCTCTTTGGATACCAGTAATATTGAGAATAAAACAACATAAAAAGGACAAACAATCCTGAAACACCCCTGCTGGGACCACGACGGGGGCCACTCCTATTTAACTAAAGGCTACAACCTCCTTTATGCCGCCGAGAAAGCGTCCCTGTCAAACTGGAGCCCAGAACAATGGGGGCCAGGCCTGGGGAACAGACCCATTTGCATGCAGCTGTTTGCCGTTTCCAGGACCACAAAGGCCAATCAAAGGATCCTTAATGAAGGATGACAAGCGTCAACCAACGCCTTTACTCTTGTCTGTGCCAGACCCAGCCTTTCCGTCTGCCCTCCAAAATTGGCCTCCTTTTCTGGGCATAATCAAGCATAACATTTGTTTTCTTTCTATCTGAAGTCCTTATGGAAGGGTGAGTTTGTAATGTTAAAGGTGAGTAAGGATAGGTCCCGTACAAACAAAAAAGCATCTCTGGGAAAATGACAGCCATGATGACCCTTAGCAGGCCACGCTCTGAGGCTTTCAATTTCTAAATGCACATAGCTTTATATGTAGACGTTTATATAGCTTTTATATGTTTGTTATCTTTTTTCTCCTTTTTTGAGGAGGTTAAAAAGCTCAGGCTGTTAGTCTTTCCATTCCCCCTTTTCCACGGATGTTGACAGAAAACAAAATATTTATTATGAAGGGGAGATCGTTTCAGATGAATTGTAGGCTATGGATCGGAGGAGAAGAGAAGCTCCCAGAATGCAACGCACTGAGAGGCAGTCTTGGTCACTGCCATGCTCTCTTGAGCTCAATAGAAGGCTTAGAAGGCAGGTCAGGGGGAGGAATCTGAAAAGCTACTTTGCCCACAGTCACTCACTGACCAGAATGCCTGATAAGGCTTGGTGTCAACAAAACCAGGAATAGGGATCAAAGCAGGGGTCACAATTATGGCAGTGTCAAAGTAGTTACCATGGTGATTCAATAGAGCATTCTATTTTATATATTATTTACGAGGCTTGGATGCAGTGAGATTTAATGTTTGGCCGAGATACGGATAAAGAGAAAACCATTTCTCTTTTTACACACACACACACACAGCGAACAGGGCTATGGATTTTCCCTGCAAGCATTCCTTACACCGCTTTCTCTGCAGCTGCCCTTTTGTCGCAGTCTTCAACTGCTGCGAAGTTGAGCAGTCAAACAAAGTACAACACTCAAGATGAAAGGTTTTGCGTGGTTCCTGAAGACTTTGACGTTTTTGCAGACACAAAGAAAAAGCCTCTCCTCTCAAGTTTGGTTAAGCCAGAATATCAACAGAATAAAGAAGATCGGTTTGTTTCTAGATTATACTTAAAGCTTTAAATCAGAACAAATGTGTACAGCATATATTAGTATTGTAAACACATACTGCTTTTGATTTCAACCCTCCCAGCGGTAACGGAAATCCCACAGTTTTATTTACAACATTTAAACCGTTTTGTCAGATTTGTCATTACCTGGACAACTACAAGTTGGCATAATGGTCATTAATGAGACCAAGGCTAATGCGTTGTATTTTCCCCCCTTTTGGTTTATCCTTCCCTCAGTTTGGTTACTCCGCCTTAATTGATGTAACACTAGTCTATGACCAGAGAGATCCATGCAGTAGGAGGAAGTCGCTGGAAAGCCACTAGTCTAATCAATTGCTTGGCCTCCGATGACAGCAGAATGCAATCAGGACATAGCAATCTGATGGATGGCTAGGTTTGCCGCTAAACACTGAAGGGAAAGAGAGCTATGTGTGTGTGTGTGGGGGTAGGCAGAATGGATTGGCGCTCCCCTATTCCAAATGATATAGTCCCATGAACTGCATTTCTGCTGCCAGCTTTCTGTAAGCTAGCGTGATAAACCAGTTGACTCCTTCCATGAGGAATGGCAGACAAGAACATCATTAGTCTTTGCAGTGAAGCCATGGACTCCCTATTGTCTTTTATCATCAACTATGGTGTAGAGATGTTTTGTATTTTCTTTTGGGGTGGGGGGGGGGTGTACTGACAATTTAAGTGCATATCTTGTTGGAATTGATGGACTGACCCTGCAGCCCTCCGCGTAGGGCTATGTCGAGCTGACACCTCTTAATGACGTGATAAACATTCGAGCTAAGCAGAATCTCCTGGCCATTAGATCCCAGGACCGTGCCCTAATAAAATGGCTAACCATCTCACGCAAGCAAAACTAGCCTATATCATTACGTATGCACTACCAGTATGTACAGAATGAAACGGATAATGTCAAAAGTGTTTGGTGTATGCTGAACTATATGGCTATAATGAAGTGAAAAGCCTCACAGAAAGCCATTTCTCTTTTCTATTTGAGCGTCTGGTGTATGGACTGACATAATACTGGCGTAATTGAGCGAGGCACAGCAGGAAAAAATGTCTTGATGCAACGCGAGCCAAGCGGTTTGAGTGTCCATTTTTTTTTTATCTTCTGAGCCGGAATCCCTTTAACTTTGTACCGCTCAAATAACGCTAATTGCATCAGGTTACGACCGTCAAAAGTGTGAAGACAATTAGCGCAAGGGCACAAAGTGAACTGGCGGTGGTTAGTCTTAGTATATGTCACACAGCGGTCGGAAGCCAATGGGATTATGGGAAGGTAACGGGCTGAAAGGAGCGCTAATTAGGGGAGAGCACAGGAGAGAACAAAAGACAAATGTCCCCAGGGACCCACCAGGGCAGCAAACAACCGTGGTTATTGACCGGACAGAGAGGACTATTTTTAAACAAACATGGGCGAGTTAGCGTTTAGCTCATTATTTTCTATTTACATTAATCATTTTTGTTTATCAATGATCACTGGACATTTGAAAGTACCTTCTTAATTCCTTCCTCAGCTGGTCATCTTATCTCTCATGGCAAGTTATTTGTGACTTGACATTTCATTTCTTCTGAGAAGAAAAAAAGAATACAAAAACAGAAGGGGATAACCTTTTCGCCATTATTTGTGGAAAGGAGCGACCCGGATTGAGCAAAATAGTTAATTTTCCCCTTAAGCCGAGCCATTTGGCCATGTGCCATGTATAGATTTTTCCTCCTGTGTGGACTCCAGACAGTCCCCCTGTTCGATTGCCAGCGACGTAGAATGGATTAAATTACACTTCATTCTGCCGGGATTATGCTTCTTCAACCCTCCCCCCCCCCTATCTACGGTAGCCTTATAGAGCAAACCAAACAGAACAGACAATGGGATTTTGAACAATTTATTAAATTAACTATTCCGAGTCCACCTACAAGGTTCACCTCCTTGACCATGAAATGGTTGTAGGGGAATGTGCTTTGTGTTTAACTGTAGCCTTATGTATTTACTCAAGGCTATTCGAGAGGTTACCACTGGTCTCTGGTGGCACAGATTTGATGTATTAGCCAACATCCCGAGACCGCAGAGAAATTAAGAGGTTGAATTGTTTTGTCTTTTTTCCTCCAGAGCAAGGGGGGCTCTTGTGTTTTGAAACGGTGGTCAAAACTAGCAGACCGTCGCTGCTTATTTATTTAGCCAATGCAAAATTCTTGTTCCGCATGTATTTTATCTGTTCTCGCACAAAACCAGTGATTACTTTTCAGTGCCTGGTTTGGCTCCATATAACATATGTCTCTCTCTCCCTCTCTCCCTTCTCGCCTCTCCCATGGGTTGCCAGGATTCAGCCGCGCTGCCTTGCCCTTTGGGCTGGTCAGGCGGGAGCTCTCGTGTGAGGGCTACGCCATTGATCTGCGCTGCCCGGGGAGCGATGTCATCATGATTGAGACGTCCAACTACGGGCGCACCGATGACAAGATCTGCGACGCTGACCCATTCCAGATGGAGAACGTCAACTGCTACCTCCCCGACGCCTACAAGATTATATCGCAAAGGTGAGGGGGGGGGAGGAGTGCCAGAGGGGATGATCTTATTTCATAAACAGTGACAGGAGCGGTGGAGGTGCCGTTCTGGACCCCCGGGATGAGGTTTGTTATTTTGGTGGGGGGGGGGCCTCCCCCAACGCTGCTGCATTCTGGCCAAAAACTTGTTTTTCCTCTTCTTCACTTTCACACTTCCAAGACTTGTTCTTCTTAACTTATTTAAATACCATGAAATATAATCATCCTTCATGGCGCAGCTCACCCACTCACTGGACAACTCATCATAATCCCTGTGCCCTTTTGCACGCTTTTCTTCCTTTGTTTAATTCTCTCTTCTCTCATTGACTTAGTGTATGTAGGTGGTGTTTAACCAAACAGGAGAACAGAGAGGCGGCACGCTACTGCAGGAGCCGCAGCCACGGATGTGTTCTTGACATTCAGAAGTTGATATTCCCTTTTCAGGTTGTTAATACCGTAACGTGGGCTGCGTCGGCGCCCACAGGTCCACTCGTTATTAGCCATCTCTCTCCGAGAAGCGTTACTGGTTACACCCTCTTTAACTCCCCCTAGAGAGCTGCGTTCCTCTCTTGCCAGCGTGACAATGCTTGTACTGCGTCGCGCCGTGTGTCTCGCCTCGGGTGTCGAGAGTGATGCCATTCGATGTACGACCTTAAAAAAAACAGCGGTTAAACTCGTATGTTTTTCCTTTGGGCCTCTTGCTCCTGTCAAAAGACGACAATGCAAAAAAAAGACCCTCCAAGAGGTGTGGGTGTGTATTTCTATCAAACGGCTAACCGGATGAACTTTTCATCAGTCCGCATAACCAGCCGAGCTCTACCGCTAATGTAGCTCTGTGCTACATTAGCATTCCCCACCCTTGGGTCAGGGGGCTGGCGTACATCATCACCAGCCTCCACCCCTGGAATTATTCTTTTTCTTTTTTTTCTACGTCCCCTATTCTTTCCTCATCCCGTTTAATCTACTTCTCCTTATTTGCTCCCATGAGATGTGACACGGTAGCATAGCTAATAGGGTCCGCCTGCTGTGCTACACATGCTCCGTGGAGCACCATTTAAAAGCACCACAATCACCGCCAATGAAGAAGTATGGGCCCGTGTGGCAACACTCAACAGAGACCATGAAGACCCTGGCGGTCTATACCATTACCGCCCGGCCAGCAGATGTGTTGACAAGACATAGTTGGCGTAGCTCGATCCGCACGTACACACGATCTCCCGTGTCCTCCTAGATACTGGTGTGTGTGTGTTTGTGTGTTTGTGTGTGTGCCTGTGAGTGAGATGCTTCAGAGGTGAAGCATTGCATTTTGTCACACGCAGGCACGTACGCTCGCACACAGTTCAGCACGGGGCAAAACCATAGCCAAATTTATTCTAATGATTCAGATCAAAAGAGAAGCCGGATCTTGAGTGTAATTAGCGCTGATGTTATAGCTGGGAATATTTTTAGGATCCACCGGTCCGCGGGCCCATTAGTGACCCGTTCTGAGTTCTCCTGGTTATGAACAGGGTGTTTTGATGTGCAGAAAAGAGGCAGCCATATTGTTAATTTAGTTTCCATAGGCAATTTTCGCAGATATGGGGTCTGCGTTTATATGGTTACATTTTTTTCTTTTTTCCTTTAGCATATACAGCTTCAAGATCAGAATCGGATGTGTTTCAGCAAGTAGGCTAGACTAAACATTTTTGTTGTACAAAAAATGTGTTTCTGAAATATTTATGACACAAAAGGACCTGGACCGGTTATAAAATATTAAGACACTTGGGGGTTTTGCCGAAACTAGATTTAAGAGGAAAGCATTTCAGAACCATCTTTCTTCTTGCTCCTTAACAGGTTCATAATGTACAGACAAAAATAGAAAAACTGTACACAGGGCTTACAATTTAGGACATTGCCCGGTTAATTTCTTATTTAGTGAGCATGGAGAATTACAAGCATAGACATGTTCAATGCAAGAGAGAGTTTGTGGTTTTATATATATATAAACCACATTCTCTCTAGTAAACGGTGGTGTTTTATATTTGTATTTTATTTATAACTATATAAATATATATATTCTCAAAAGTATAAATTAGCCATTAAAAAGTTATGTCCTTTCGGAAGTTAAAGAAATCTGTACACATTTTACTGCAAGGTCTAAAGGTGGAACGATTTCAAAGAGCTGCCAAGATGGACACTCTTCGAGGTGACAACTTCTGAAGTGGCGTGACTAGGTGACACGAGGTTAATACGAAAGCATCCTGATATCTAAAGTAATTAATTCCACAAATGTCTGCTGCTTTTTGATATCATTGAGTGAAACACAAGTGTCTACCAAAACATCGCACAATTCCTCGAATTTACTAGGAATGTTCCGAAGGAGGTCTTTACTGCGACGTTCTTGGCACTATCTGTTATTTCAGATTACAGCATAGGAGGAGAAGGGAGATGGCCCTCGGCAAGGGATAATGAAAAGAATTCTGTTAATATTATCACACCGAGGGGAACCGGAGAGCAGCCCACAG
>OOFG01001898.1:0-11924 GCA_900323295.1 Molva molva | reverse complement strand
CATTGCTGACTATGTTGGTGAACTGGAAGATATTGGGCCTGAATTTCTCCTGCATGTCACACAGCAATAGCACCGAGCCGTTGGTAGAAAGCCTTCCAATACCTGCCACTGGTATTATGTCAAATAATATAAACATCTTATTGCAATGTCTACTGAAGAACTAAGAACATCATAACTTGAACTTTAGTTAGACATTTTGATTGTAGATGGTAGTCTTTCGATATCTATAATGAAAACAGCTGTCACTTTTATGATTTGTTAAAGAACACTGGAGTTAAAGAATACAGTTCTGGACTTTTGAAAATGCAATACAAATACATTCTCACAGCGATGTAAAGAGAGGTATAGCACTTACTGGTGTTGTCTGGAGTCCTTATCAGTTATAGGTGAGAGTTCAACTTGGCAGTGGCTTAATGTTTAGCCTTCGACAGGTTGTACGATGTGCCTACATGGGGAATAGATTAGTATCTTTCATCCTGGTTGCAGAAATTACGTATGTATGGAAAGATAATGTCAGTGGCATTGTTGGTGGAAAACAACTAGTATCTAAATGTGAACACGAACATAGTTATGCATTTTGAGGGTGACAGAATACTTGAGTATGTGTTATTTACTCTTACCTCTCCCCCCGTTGCCCAACTTCCTGACAGCAAACACCGCCCCCAAGTAAAGATTTAGCCAATAGGATGAGGTGTACCTGGACACTCGTGTATAATACTGTCGCTGGTTTGTCCCACTGAAATGGAAAATAACAACAAATGGATCGATTGTAAGAACAACTTCATAATATAAAATTAAAGAAATATCTTGATCATTATCAGATTTTACCAAGTAAAATTGTTTCTACAAAGAATATAGGAAGACGTTAAAAATATTGTTAATTTCAATATCTATTCCCTGATTATACACTTTCCTATAACAATGTTATTCTTGGGTGCGATTTCCAATGCTGGAATTTATTATGCTTTTTTTCTTATAAATTAGCAATATCTAGTGACAATCTCTAAGTGCAAAAACTAAAACGCTATTAAAACTATTAATGATTGGACCACAATTCAAGTTTTATTAAAAACTACTCGCTTTTTATTTTTGGGTCTAAACGTCATTTATTTTATAGGTCCTAATTCCATAATTGTACTGTTTATTATGTAGACATTTAATTTATTATGTTAATGTCATTTTTAATTTCTGTTATGTAATTCTTTATTGAATAAAGAAGGGGAAAAAAGTACAAAACATAACAACAATATGTAAGCACGCAAAGGCAACATCTGTTTGGTGTTAATGTATTAAATATCACTTGTATAGACGCGGATATTTGTATTGTGGTTTAATGTGTTGTCACACATTTGGCCAATATTATGAAACTTTTTATTTGCAGTAATCAGACGTATTTCCGTTTCTTTATGTCATGTAGCCTATCTCTGCCCTAAAGGGGTGATAAGCTACAGATTACGCACAAAAAATGAAAAGTAAATATTTTAAGACAAGAAGGCTATTAAAACATGGGCTCTTTCTTTTAGTTTATTAATCAATTTTCAACAAAATACAAATTATTTGATATGGTAAGGTTAAATTCTTGTGCTGTGTTGACTGTGAACATTCACATTTCAAAGTAAAATGCTAAACATGAAGTCAAATGAAAAACAAAGATAAGTGTGTTTGGCTTGCTTTGTATAATTTCCTTTGGTTCTTATCAGATCAAAGAAGGAAATGTAATAGCTTAGTATTTAGGACATGTCTTTTTCTACACAATAACAAATACTCACCTCATGGTTGCCCAAAATACATTTATGAACCACCCTCCACGACACAAAAACTGCTCTGATATCCACAATTCTGGCAGGAAAGCCTATAAGTGAACTGGACACCCAGAAATCCCAGAAATATTTGTGGGATCCTCACACAAAAAGCTTTCAGTCATACATAATGTTTTGCAGAGTTACTGTCAAACATAACAACATTAGAGAGGCAGCCTCTGCATGACTTATGGTGTAACAGTTGGTGTATATCTGCTTGCTTTCAAGGATTTTGATCTTTCATTTGGGTAAGCGTTCACAGATGGAGATGATCACACAAGGGAGTCCCAGTCGAAGTCGTCCTGAATCTCCTCGCTGTTGCTATGGAGATGCTTTAATGGTGGACGTTGTCTAGGTTGGGGTTGGACGCCGGCTGAGGCAAGGTAAGACAGAGCAAAGGATTACATGAATGAGTCATACACAGCAGACACAAATAAACTGACATATCACATTTAAATAAAATGATGTTTTATTACAACAACCTAACTAGCTTAAAGACATTTTTTAAATGGTCTTTTATGTCTGCTGTTTTCTTTTTTTTATGTGAGCCACGTAAAATACGATTTCCTGTCTCACTGATAAAAATGCTTTGGTCCTGAAACTGAAACTAGTTACAGAACTTTTAGATCTGGAGTGTCCACAGCCCGCAAGCCCATTTATATCCATACCCATAATCTCTATCTGTAGGTATAGGTGGCTGCTTGTGGATTTGCATGTATGGCTTTCTCCATGGACTTACCAGTGCTAGCAGGCTGGGTAAACTGAGGCCTCTGGAGACCCTGTCCCTGATGGTGCAGGGTTCTCCTGGGCAGCTGAGCTCCGTTGAAGGGAAGAGCCAGGGGCGGGTATGGAAGGGGCGATGGCTGGGTGAGGCTAGCCAGGGTAGGAGGTGGATTCATACTGAAGTGCGGCCCTTGTATGGAAGGGTGGACGCCGAGGGCCAATGGGGAGTTATTTCCAGAAGAGGAGCCAATCATGCCCTTCTGAGTGAAGAAGCGGTTCAGCGAATCACATAGCGAGGTGAAGATTCCCGGTTCCAGTGCCCAATCACAGAGCTCGGCTTGGCGCATGCTCTCCAGCAGGTCTGATGGCAAACATTAAATTTTTTTAGTTAATAATTAAATGCAAAAATTTACAAAATAGCATGTTTATCAACTGACCAATGCCTGTGTTAACTTTAGTACACATTCAATCTCGTTTTCAATCAGTAACCAGCACTCTACTTACAACAAATGTATGAATAAATGGTATGTGTGTTTTCAAAATGAAGAACATAAGAAACATGACATGAACACGGACCTGGGTAACTGGTGAGGTCGATGTTAGCCCAGTCTAGACTGCTGGCGATGCGGAAGCTCTCTTTAAGCGACCCCGGGTTGCTGAACCAATCAGCTGGCAGCACTGCGGACAGAGCAAGAAGAGAAAACAAGACAGTGATGTTTATATTACTGATACTGTGACCGATACTGATTATGTTCAAATTCAACTATCGTATAAAGATGTTGACCAGGGTGAGGAATGGGACTGACCATGTTGAGCAGGACGCTCTGCTTCAGGTGGGGGTGGGACCATGGCTCCAGGGTGGGGGGATATTGGCAGGAGGGTGGGAGTGTGCAGTGGGGTTATGTCATGGTTTGGTACCAGAAAGTTATTCGCTTCCGCTGGAAGACAAGTAAAGATTCATCATCGCAAAGCAACACATAACATAACGCCTAAGAATTCAGTACACTGAAAAAAAACACTACACTGTCCTGGGGGAGCCCAAAGAGTCTGGGTTCGATACACAGTTTCTGCAATTAACTTGTAGTCCTTCCTTGAGCAAAATGCTCCTAACACCTAACTTCTCTTAAATTACATGTATCTGTATTCCCTGTAAGTTGAATAGAGGTCACTTACAATGGGAGGCCCTTCTTCCTTGCATGCTTTTTGCCAGAGACTTGAAAGAGGTGCACAGGTCCGGGAAGCTCAGGTCGTCGAAAGTGAAGCGTAGAAGGGGATCGGTGCCTGGGGGGTGATGAGATGCAGCGGAGGCGGAGGAGGGAATGGTGACAGAGATGTTGGGGACAGACTGATAATGGGGGACTGATGAAGTGGCCAGGGTCGGGACAGAGAAGGTGAAAAGAGATGGGGGCGCCTGGGTAGCATGTGAGGAGAGCGTGGAAATGGCATGGGAGTACGTACACGCGGGGGGAGATACGCACACGTTGGCCCCCGAGAGGGACAATGCTGGCGACGTGGCAACGGGAAGACAGGGGGCGGCAGAGTTAGGATGAGGGTAGGAAGAGGGCATAGACAAGGGGGAAGAGGAGAAGGACGTGGCTGTGCATGAGATTGAGGCACTGTGGACCGTGGGAGTGGTGACGGAGCAAGGTGTATAGGATCTCTGCAAGAAAAAACAAAAGATGATTTATAGAAGGAGCTTTTTCCTGAGCTGCTAGTACACTTGAAAGCACCTGCCTTCCTGGTTTACTTTGGTAACTTTACCTTGCATGGGGGAGGAGAGAGAGATGCTTGGTGGGTCGGTGTGTGGTGCAATGCACCCAAGGGCTCCTCTTTGAGAGGAAGCTGGTCTGATCTGGAGGCCGACAGCTCTGTGGGTGAGGTGGTTTTGTCTGCTGGCGTCACAGGTACGTGCAGGACCTGGAGAGAGATAGAGAGAGAGTTAATAGAAGTAAGAGGAAGTCAATGAGTAAGCAAATGAGTAGGCCGGTCACATGACTTGACACATCGCTCTGAAAGACAAACATTCTCCCTTACCTTTTCATTCTCTTCTGGATATGGACGTTTGGGCACCCTCGATTGATTGACCTCTGAGGGTCCATCCATCGTCCAATAGGAACCCTAGGAAAACCGGATGAATAATTACAGGACAATAAATACAGGTAAACATAGTATACCCTGCTTTATCATTTCGACCGCTTACATTTTAAACCCCGAGACATACAAGTATTACAAATAAATCTTCACCTTGCCAGGGTCACTCTGTGGTCGAGGAACTTTTCTGAAGCATTTATTAAGAGACAGGTTATGCCGAATGGAGTTCTGTTGGGGACAAATAACATGACATAATCATAGAATTCATAGAATTTCCCATCAAATCAGAGCTAAGTCAAGTTGTGTGTTCAGCACAAGAAAGGAACAGTTTGAAACCTATCCAAAGATTATTATACAATAATCACAAAGGTAATATATTCAAAACACATTATTCATTAAAATGTTGAATCCTTACCTTCCATCCCCGGCCTGCTCGGTTGTAGTAGGGGAACGTGTCACTGATCCAGGTGTAGATGTCATTCAAACTCAACTTCTTTTCAGGGGCAGATGCGATCGCCATGGCAATGAGAGTAGCGTAGCTGTGGGGGGGCTTCCCCTTGGAGTTACAGGGCGATGGAGAGGGCACGGGTGGCAGTAGGTCTCCTCTCTCCCTCCCTCTATCTCTCTTCTTATCCCTCTCCGCTCCTCTGTCCCGGCCGGATCGCAGGCTGCTGACTCCCAGCTGGGGCAGCCAGTCTATGCTGGTCAGACTGGAGTCCAGGTCTGTCGTCATGATTGGTTGTTTGTTCTGTTTGGTCCTATGGGAGGTCAGATAAGGTCTGTCTCAATAAGTCTGTTTACTTTGCTTTGGGCATGAAATGGAGCGGGAAGGATTCCCCTCTCCCATGTAATCCAATACGATCAGCCATTCTTGTTCCAGTTGGTGTCGTTTACAAGACAGTAAGTTGACACCCGAAGAGGATTTGCACTGTACTTGAAAATGTTACATTAACAAGACAGGGAGTAGCACTAGTCTATGTATGTACAAACTCCACGCGTAGTTCATTAAGAGCTATGCAGCATTTGTTGTGAGAAAGTTTGACTCTTACCTCTTTGCAATTACCCAAGGCCCAAGGCCTCACACAGTGATAATATTTGATGTTGATGTCATCAGATCTGCACGAATCAAGTGTCAGCTGTTAAATCCCTCTTTTAAACTTCTCAAAACTCTCCCGTGTCCAGGCAGTCGATCCGGGCCTGGCCTCTTGTCCTGCTTTCGCTTTTCAAAAGTTTGTTTTACTTTCAAGAAACAAAAAAAGTTATCGCAGGCAGCTTCCTTTTTCTCTCCCTCCCTCTCTTCAACCCCTCCCTTTTTTTCTGTCTGTCCCAGAATAACGTCACACTCTCCTCCCTCTGTGTGACATCAGACTATGGGCCCTGCCTCTTAGTTCCTGGCCACACCTCTTAGAACTTGAGATGAACATTTTTGGTGGAGCAGTACAATGTTTGGAACAGCAGAAAAAAACTAACCAGTTCCGTCTTCCTTCTTCCTTCTTTTCTGGTTTCAACAGAAAGAAAAAAAAAAGTTGACTCATTCAAATGTAGTTTGAGAAGGTAAAAAAATTGCAGAATTGTTTTATTAGATATTAGAATGGGAATCAGAATACTTGAATGCCCAATGAGACATACAAGAATGTTACCTGGTTAAAGGGTGCAGACATTAAACGTTGCCCAGGAACAATTCACATGACGAGACAGCCAACAAACAACATATATCAAACAACAACAAAAACAACATAAACAAAATACTAATATTCAGCGAAAACAAAGAGGTATAGATGTAACGCTATTAGCAATAGTGCAAAGCAGTTCAGCACAACATAAATTCCTATTTGGTGATACTACATCCTGTGCAGTTGTAATGGAACAGCATAAGAACTGTTGGTCTCTCTAGTCTCTACAGAGCAGAAAAAGGCCAGCAGGCAACCGTCATTGTCTTCACTTGCATAGGCCAGAAAAATAGAAATGTATAGGCCTTGGATGAGCTGTAACAGGAGCAAACAACCCCCCAAAATATATATAGACATGGCACAAACATAAACAACGCATGTAGGTATACGTTCTTGAGGATAGCGCCCGCCACAATATGAACACCCATTCCCTTCTCTAGCATGTCCAATGTTGTTCACATTGGGGATTGTAGATTAGATACTATGATAAGAAATAAAATCTGAGTGAGTTAATGTTTATGCCATGGGTAGATTATAAAGTGGTCATTATAGATAGCTTTATACATTTTAGTTATTCATTTGTTATTTAATACATGTTATTAATTTGGTTATTTAGGTCAAATTTAAATTAGTTCTCTAATCTATTAAGAAATTAGAGTTGAAGCTCTCCTCAGTTGCACCCACTCTTTCCATAACTAGAAAAGTTTTCAGAGCAAATCCCACCCAAAACAGCTATTTAACAACGAATATTATTTTACCAAAGGACGAGGTCTATTTGAAGATTGGCAGTTGTGCGAACAAATAATACCCATCATTTCTTTGACGGAATGAACACTAGCGAATCATTTTCTATATACACGATAGTAGGCGGGCCTTGTCCAGCAAAGTAGTATATTCGGGTGCAGACACCTGACGATGTCTGACAATGCGGAGTCCCCAACAGAATCTCAAAATGAGGAGCCTTTGGTCCCACATGCGACAACTCCGGGAGACTCGGTCACATCTGACCAGAAGAAAAAAAGTATGGAAATATAAGTGCATGACATAAAAATGGGAGCAATGTTTACACTGCCTGATGCTAAATGCTACATGTAGCTAGTTCCGCATATGGTAGCATTTTGTTTACATGGCTTACGTCTCTTATCTATGAGATTCCTGCTATAAGATGTGCAGTGTCTAGCAAGAAAAAAAATTGACAAGCTACTTTTCATACAAGTAGGCTTTATATACGTTTCCCATTGCTATTATATAATTGAGATTAAGAAACACATTCTATGTACACTATTAGGCCTAGTGCTTGTAATTATGCTTTGTAAGCTACAGCATTCCTCTTTGGAAGTTGCCCTATCTGGAAATAAATGAGTTTGTTTGGAATGATCTGTTGTTGTAGTATGGATGCTACCTGTCGTTTTAATTCCCATAATGTATCTCTTCCTACAGTTGATGTGCTGTTGAAGGCAGTAGGGGACACACCTATAATGAAGACTAAGAAGTGGGCTATGGAGAAGGGGAGGACTATACAATCCCTTTCTCAGTTCATTGCAAAGTTCCTCAAACTTGACCCCAATGAACAGCTGGTGAGGACTGAATTCATCTCTCTGGCTAATCTCTAATGCCCAATGTTGTAAACATGGCTTTGTCTTTGTTTTTAATTCCTAATACATTTCTCTTGCCGCACGCTTTTCAGTTCATTTATGTCAACCAATCGTTTTCTCCATCACCTGACCAGGAAGTCGGCGTGCTGTTCGAAGTGAGTACTGGCAATAGATCAGTTTTTAATTCACATTGCTATTAGATATGTATCATTTGTTAGAATGCACTCATGCAATGCTTATATAGTGCCAGTATTAATTCCAGTGATGGATTCACACTGTTTTTCCAATATATTAGTTAGTAGTAAATTAGTAGTAAAAATCAGGCTGGATAAATCTTGCATATGCTTACACATGTGGTTAACATTATTCCCGAGCAAAGCAAGCTAAATAAGAAATGCGCAAAGCTCCTTAAGCAATGCATACCAAATTTATTTACATTTGTTTGGAAGACTCTGGTAAGGACAATTCAAATTCAAGTCAAAAAGACACTGGTGCTGTCCTATATTATAATTCACCAATAGTTATGTGGTTTTTAGCCTGACACAATTCATTTTTATTTGTATTTATTTTGTATTTCATTGAATTGATCTCAAGACCGAACAGTTAAATAACAATGAGGAAAAAACAACTCCTCAAGCCGGGAAGCCTTATACTATAATACGATTATTATTACATTATTATTGTTAGATCTTGGCAATACCAGTAGGGGGTGCTGTATGTGAGCAAGTCTGACTGAAACTATCCCCATTTGAGAATTGTCCACTTCCTTAAAGGTGCTGTTTGATTTGATAGTCGTAAAGAGAGAGTGTAGAGGAGAGCAAGATCCCTCCCTCCCTATGTTTCTCCGCCATTGAGAAGTGTTGCATTCACACACCTGTGGTGGAGCTATGATAATGCTGTGTGTGAATGTGATTGACAGGCTAGATGGATTCCCCGAATCAATCAGGGAAGGGATGCACTGTTTGGTCAGAAATGAACCAGGAGCAGTCTAAAATCAAAATCATCTTTATAGAATGTGCAGGCTGCAGTCAACCAAAACAGATATTCTCATAGAGTATTTCACTCACTAATAGCTGATGGATGACTATGGTGTTTCTAACAAATGACACTCAAATTATAGCTTGAATGTAAACTACAGCCCCCTTTTAAGGACTTAAATTAACCCATTTCAAAGTTGTATAGATTGTTCAGACATTGAAAGTGTATGGGTGAGATGTTTCTGAGTAGTAAAATGATAAGAGGGAAATATGTTAGATAATACACATGTAATCACAACACTGGCTACATAAATACTTTTTAAGGTTCCACTTTTGAAATGTCAATTCTTGGGTCTTGTTCGTGTTCGTTCGAGTTAATGTTCGTTAGGTTAGTAAATGCGTTAATGTGTTAATACTGAATAATATTTTGTATGTTCTAGGATGCGTCTAATGTGTGCTCTGAACATATTATTTTTTACAAAAAGATGTCCAATCTCTCTGATGTTCTTCTTTGCAGTGTTTTGGCAGTGATGGCAAGCTGGTTCTCCATTATTGTAAATCCCAAGCCTGGGGTTAACAGTTTCAGTTGAACTGTTGGTTCTTCATTTAACTTGTAACACGTTGTTAACCAAGGTATACACACTAGAACAACAAATTATAAAGGGTTCTTTTTTCTTTGCCAATTTATTTCTGATGTTGGATGTTTTTTGTACATAACATTGTAAATAAATATTGTTACTATTTAAACCCAATATCTTTTTGTCATTCCTGTTGTTTGTAGAATACTGATTTGGCACCCAAAACACATTAACTTAAATCATTGGACTAGTAGGGATTTGGATTTGCACTGCACTGGCACAGATTGGTGGGCAGAAGCATCAACAAGCTCTACTTCACTGTATAATTTCACAGTTTCTTCAACTGCCAACCTGGAGAACAGTGCAAAGTAGAAATCCCATGCTCATAGGTTACTTTCATTGAGGGTAAAGATATAGTGCCAGCAGCGAAGGAAGGTGAGCAGGGAGGAAAGGAAGAGGTGAAGGGACAGAGCGGCACAACCCCAGATGGACTCAGAGGGATTACATCATTCAGGAGACGGTTGTGACATTAATTCCCTCAAAAGACTGAAAAGAGTTGAGGCAGACACCCTTTCGTAGTGTCATCTGCGTCCCGACTTAAGAGCGTGGACGCGTCTAGAGAGGTAGTGGTCTCGGCTCATGCTGATGGTGGAGTATGGAAGGAACAAGAAGAAGTCCAGGATGAGGAGCAAGCCATGTTACTATTGGAGGTGATGGAGGACTGGACATAAACGCTTTTTAACTAAATCATATCTTGCCATTTTTTATTGAGTACGTAAGTTGGTTGGTGGCGTAAAAAGCAAGGATTTCTTGCTGCTTACCAGAAAGACTGCATGGCTTGAGACATTTTTTTAAAAACAGGTAGGTACTTATTACTACAAAGTGACTTGATTACTGATATTCACATTAGCAAAATGTTCTCACTGTTAACCAACCACAGTGTGCTATAATGGACCTACCTGCTTATTACTTGCATTTTTAAGGATTACACAAACACTTAAAAATGCAACACGATAATATTACATTTATTTGTATATATTTTAGGGTCTAAACTGGATTTCTTTCAGGGTTCAGTTATCTGATCTTTTGAAGGCAGTATGTACAAAAAGCCCCCAAACTAGAGCTTAGTCTTGGTCTTGAGCCATGTCACCTGTTGTCACCTGTCATCAACATTGAAGTATTTTGTTATTTTTATGTCATTCATATAATTGAAACATGAACTTAAAAGGAATTATTGCATACTTCTGGCTTCTGCAATCAACTTGATTATTTTAATAGATTTATTAATAAGGTGTTAGTCATGTCTCGTAGTTTATTATTCTATTTGATTGTGGTGATTTAGTGGTCACTATGTAATTCTATGACTAATTAGCATCAACAGCAGCCTGTGTGTATGGCGTGTCATGCCATGCATATGAACTGAGATCAGGGATGAACTGTCTACATTGTTTAACAGAGCTCAATGTAGCCGTCTAACCTATGGTCTTGTTGCATTTCAGGGGCTGGGGACATGCAAGCCTTCGTATGACACAGAGAGAAAGAGAGAGAGGGACTTGACGGAGGAGGGTTTTAGAGTGGGTGTCACACTACAACATACCTAACACAAACAGACCAAAGCTGATTAACGGGGATTACTTGCAAAAATTTCATTTAGAATCGAGGCTTATCCATAATTTCATCAAAAAAAGTAATCTCTTGTTTATTACCGCCTCCATCTTGTCTACAATTTGAGGTTTTAGTCAAGGAGTCTCCGTAATGAGAGGCAGGGCAGGGCCAGCAGCTCTTAATCTGGGAGTGCACAGATCTTAACCTAGGTCACCGGACAGTGTGTATTACTGATGCCCTGGAACGCCTCCTTACCAACATCCACCCACAGATGGAAGGGGGGTGTTATGTGACCCTGGCCAGAATCATGACTCAGACCTTAAGAACAACAGAACTCACGGCCATCCTATGGAGACCACGCTGGTGGAGTTTTGTTTTACACCACTAATGAAATTGACAGTTGTAACAGTCTGGACTCTATACTTGTAATTAGCACATTCAATCAGTTTAAGCAAACCTTGTAATTGATTCACATTCGTTGAATTAGTGCCACAAACAGATATTAGCTAGCTTGACTGGGTGGCTAAGGAGATGTTGCGGTCCAGGGATGATTGGCCACATCGTTGCCATGGTGACCCTTAACAGGATCAAAGAGTAAAGCTCTACAGACAGCATATGCCCTCACATCCTGCTGCTTTCCCACATGCAGGACCACCCTGCATGCTAGTCCTTCCTGTGTGTTCATGTCTCTGCTCCATCTGTTTCTAGTCTACATGTGTTATAACTTACACTATTCTTATCCCATCCTCCTCTCATTTCATACTCTTGATCCTCCTGGCTTTTAATCCATACTGCATTCACCGTGAACTGTTACATCATCTTGGTTCCCTCATATCATTTCTGCATCTTCTTATTTTGTTTAGTCCGAAATCTGCTTATACAGCGT
>OOFG01001896.1:0-11711 GCA_900323295.1 Molva molva | reverse complement strand
CCCCCCCCCTACTGGAAACACTCCTCATGCAAAGCTCGCTAGCAAGCTAAATAGCCTGAAGCTCCTAGGAAGCCGAGACTATCTTCACTTTACGTATAGCTTATTTAAAAACGTAGCAGGGAACTCTTGGGTGTGAATGATAACGTGTACAGGAAACGATATAACTGGGGGCGCCGGTGTACCAGTAAACCCACTAGCCGGCCAGCCTGAGTGAAACTTTAATAACACAACACCAGCAACACATTGCAACCTGTTGTCAGTCCAAATAAGTTGTCTGTAGCGTTCAGGAACACGACATGATGGCTTCTCAGTTAATGCCAAGCTCACTGACGGTTCTGGCGGTCCACCACGATACTATCCGACTACTGTCTACCCTTAATTAAAGTTAGCTTGATGGGTATAAGCAAGAGCAGAACGCACTTGTGCCTCCTTTACAGTATGGGGACGTGGGGCAAGCTAACCAGCGGAAGGCTAGGTGAGCTAATTGCGCACCTTAAAGTTTGGCAGCTAGCACACACACAGCGTACACAACTCCTAGAATACATGCCCTGAATACTAAGTTCTCGACTGGAAGTGTCATTCCCTGGATCGCCTTGTCATGTTCGCGTCCCCTTTTTAGATTATCGAAAATGATTTGGTCAAGTGGATCACCTGTAGTAACCACAGTGCGTTTTATTTACTGAGGTAGTTTAAAGTTTGGCCCACTCAAGCCATTACTGTTTGGTTTCAAAGTGCATATTTACGATATTGGACATGGTGTGTAGTGGCTCCTTACTGCTGCTTCCTCTCTCCCAATAAAGTAGGCCTATTTCAAGATGTTTTCCTAGCCCCATTATGTCTTTACAACTGGGGATTTTCACATACGCACACATGCGTTTGTCACATACATTTCCTGACTCCGTGGTAGCATTCAAATAACATCCATGTGGCATTATTAGTGAACTGACTGGGTTTAAGAGTCACTTTGCAATTATTGTTATTATTAGATTACATGTTTATATACTTGTAACTAGTTGTTAACAACAGAAATGTGTCTGTAAAATATCTTATAGATCATAGCACTGTTAATGTTTGTGTTGTGATCACTCTCCTGTTGATCAGAGCTTTATGAATGATGTTATAAATGTGGCTGGACGTTGTTTTACCACCTGTCAAATTGTGTTCACTTCTCTCCTGTGTAGTACACTTTCACACAAGGCCTGAAAACCCATCACAAATATATCATGTACTCCATTTGACGCGTATTTCAAGTATTTAAATGCACCTTCCGTCCATTCCAGCACTTCCATCGGTGTGCTCAAACAGCTGTAATTGGTATCATTGTATCTTTTCCGTTGAAAAGATCTTCAGTCGGACGCAGATCTCAATTAAGTGTAATTTTCTGAAATATACATTTCAGTGGAAGAGAGGTTGCAGATTAAAAGAGTGGAAAACAGGTTCTCATCCAGCACAATTAAATATTTAAATGTCACTCCGGCTAAAGAAACTAGGAATCTGATTGGAGTTGCAACTGCAATTGCAGGTAGTGCTCAATTATGAATGAAAATTGTTCTGTAACTAGACTACGATGCACAGAAGTTCATTTAAAGTGGAGACATTTTAGAGTTTGGGGATTACTGCCTTGAAGAATAAATGAAAAATGCCTTTAAGAATAAATGAAAAATTAAGAATAAATGAAATGGTATCTAGCAGTATGTGGGACATGTTTCTGTCTGTCTAACACTAGTTCTGTTAATGGTTAGTGACATCCTGTATACCCTAAAAGACTGGAAACTAGTTAGACAAGTTCAAGGTGGATAGACTATAGAATGAGGGACCCTTAAACGCATTCCAGGTAAAGATGTGTAAATGTTGAAAAAATGTGTTGTAAGGATATTTGTATTATGGTAGCACCAAATGGGTCATGTGTTGGAAAGTTGCTTTAGCTTTACCAAATCAGTACTGCTGCTACCCCGTTGGCTGTAATCATCAAATCAATGCAAAGTGATAACTATCATATTATTTGTTGTGTTAAAAGTGATATACATTGAAGTAGATAAGTTGCAATATGTGACAAATGTCAACACTAGATGCTGCATTATTATATTTGGTAATAACAAGTGCACTCAGTGACTACCTCAGAGGGTACACCTTCTCATGTGGCGGTCCCTCAACACAACCTATGGCCACATCGTCACACCAGGGTCAGTGGGAAGATGCGCTATAGAATCCAAGCAGATTGCGGATTGGTTGTTGGTGCCATACACTGCTGACAGCCCCTGGTTAATGACACGTCGGAGGTTAAATGGCCAGACATGTTTTGAGCTGATGAGAAGGCTGCGACTATTCAAATAAGCATTCTATACAACAAAACGAGAAAGGATGATGTCAGATTTGGCAATAAATGCCATGATATTATGGATCCGTTCATCCGTCCGTCAAATCGTTCGGCTTGTTACTTGGGTGTAATGGTGTGGAGAATATTCTCTTTGCACACTAGTTATCTTAATATCAATTGTATAATTTAAATGCCACAAAATATCCAAGAGTGACAATTTGTGATGAAATGGCCCAGTAGCAGTAGCCGAAAAGTAGCATAGCGGGCCCACTGAAGCTGCTTTCTGTCCTGCTGGTTCCAGATCTCACATTTAGCACATCTGGGATTTGGTTGAGCAACATTAATATCTGGCTGACAAATCTGCAGGTGTTGCACGATGAGTTGGCATGGATCAACTCTGCTTAGGAATGTTGAGTCCATGGCTCCAAGATTGACCTGGGAAAGAGCTCCGGTCCTACCCACGTGGGGTAGGAAGTGATGACCAACCGCTACAGAGTGTGGACATATCGTTTATTGGTGTTTTTGCTTGGGTACACAGATAATAACGTTTTCAGTGCAATGGTCCGAAAATGATGGACCTCTGTAGCCCCTTTTTATTGCTAAGCAGTATTTGATTGCATTTGTCTGTAGTCTATAGTGGAAATTTATTTGTATGTATGTATGCAAGTGGCATTAAATTCTCTTTTCTCTCTGTATCTGCAGATGGCAGCTAAGGTTGGAGGTGATCAGAAGCTGAGCCTTATTAATTCCTCTGCAGTCATAGACCCCTCTCTCTACAGCTATGAAGGCCAAAAGCGCTCATTGGACAATGGAGGTAAACAATCTACATGCACATTCACACATAATGTTCTCACAAATGTAGTATTTCTAACCACGATACTATTAATTGATTTGAACTCTCAAATGATGAAGACTTAACATCATCATAGATATTGCAAAGAAACAACACTGGCAATATTGCTAACTTCACCCTTCTGGCTACGTAGCCAATCGGGTGACCAAGAATGAAGCGACAGCGTTTCAGACTTTGAGGAAGTATAAACTACCTAAAACAACGGGAGGAGCGGGGGGGATTCAGACCATGCCCCTACAATCCTGACTCCTCCTCAGACAGTTTATAAGCGGACTTAGAGATATTCAGTAGGTGTGTAGTGGATACATCCCTCTGATACGTTATGGTTATTTAATGTTTTTAGGTTCTGTTGTCCATCACTTTAGATGATATAATGAGCTCTCCTTACCTACCTTACCTTCTCTACTCTACACTGCCTTATCCAGAAGGTCAAATTCTCTGGTAATGGGTCAATTTACCACAAGAAGATTTGTTTGATCCGCAATTCAGTGGAAAATGGAACTAGAAAATAAGTATCTCTTTTGATGTACTTTGTCACCTACAGTGGGATGATGGTGTTTGCTAGGAATAGGTGATTGACCGTGTAAACATTAAGTGGCCACAGCTGATTACTGGTTCAACGATGAACCACACACATTTATAAATATTTATCAATTTCGAACCTAACGAGTATCTTTTCTATACACATTTGTAGAAATAATCCTGCCAACCTTTTTACAACTCTTTCAGGTTTCTGTCATTCTCCAAGGGTCTCGGGTTATTACTAGCTAAAGTCGGTAGTCCTACACACTGAATTGTTGGGTCTGATGCCTTTACACCCATGATCGAGACTAACGGCCGCAATGAACTGGGCATGGAGACAATGTAAAACAAAACCTATTCTTGTTATTCTACTAGAGCCCGAACGATATATCGGTTGGCAGATTTTTTTCGGCCGATATTGGCCTATCACTGATATATCGTATCGGCGTGTATGTTTGCCGATATGCGCCATATGAAAACTTGAGAAATGGTGTTTGATTTATAAATGCAATTACCCTCTATATTAATCCTCTACTTTGAACCTCTAAATGCCTTAACTGAGCACATACACGTTAACACTCAACATTAACAGTCTTACATCATGTTCTGTGTTAGTAGCTCCTCCCCATACAGTTGTTTAAATTGATGTAAATGTGATGTTGCTGTGGCCCGAAGCATTAGTGGAGGGTGGGGCAAATCCCAAGGAGCTGCTCCACCCCCAGGATACCACAATAAATATCTTGAATAACGGCCGATATATCTATATTTTGAATATCGGCCGATATATCGATCTGTTATTTTTTTACGGCCGGGCTCTAAATTTGACCCATTCATTTCCCCATACTGGAACCCATTCAAGGTCCAGTCAGTAGACAGAATGCTTGTACCAAACCGAGCAGCAGGTCTTCAATGTTATATTCTCACAATAGGCAACTTTGGCATTTTAGGCACTGGCCTGAGAATAGATCTGTAGTTCATGAGCATTGTTGCTCTAGATCAGGGCTGTTCAATTACAAATTCAGTTTTCAAACCAAGACATTTTGCTGGGCAAGACATTTTTAGCGGCCGGTAACCAGCAGGTAATGACAAATTTTAAACCAACACAAATGAATGTATTGAAAACAAGTAATGTTTATTCATTGCTTCCCTTTAAACATCTGTAACAGGCACATCAGAAAGTGCATTAAAAACAAAACAATAAAAAAGAGGTAGAGGTAGTAGCAATATATCACTTTTGAAATAAATAAAAAAAAACATTTTGGTCATTTCTGACCTAGGCACAACTCAAATTGCATAAACAAAATAGTGCACAGTATTAGCAATAACTTGTTTCCTTTTTGAATTCAAATAAATGTTTTGGTCATATACCCAGGCACATCACAAAGTGCATTTAACAGAATAAACAGAATCAAAACTATCAGTGTACAAACATTTTTTGTTACACATCCCACATTATGTTGATATGTAGGCTGCAGTTACCCTGCTGAGTTTCTTAGTGGGTTTCTTTTGTTCTGAACGAGAGCAGTTTTGGCTCATAAGACATCAATGCAATCCGAAGGCATTAGTGAAGAGGACGGTCAGTCAGGGAGCAACGAGAGCTGCTTTTTATTGAGTTCATGTGTGAAAAGCTTCACATGTGTATGTTGATCCAAACATACTGAGCACCATAACTGCTACTTTCTTAACGTTAGAGAACTGATGTACGTTGACATTAGGGATGTGAATAACTCCATTTTTTCATGGTTGAATAATCAGTGGGTGGGTACTGCTACTTACCCTGGTGACCTTTTATGTAAATCCGTCCCTGTCATTGTTTCTCCGCCAGTGAGATTCGTTAGATATCTTCGCTAATTAGCTTCGCTACTAGCTAGGCTGGCTATACAAGCTGGTTGTCTGTATTGCCCGGCTAAGTAGTCAGGCTACATAGATAGCTATGTTAATAATGTATACAGCTCCTAATTACGGGGACATTCATATACAAGTTTTATGGCTTATTTGCTTGATGTGCAGCAAATAAAATTAATTGTAGCCATCACGTTTTGAGCTCTCCGCTTAGTTTTGCACACAACACCGTCTGACGCACAATGCAGTGTAACGATATCATCTGAGGTGCAACAGCGGACCTCTTCCTGCCATGGACGGAGCCTCGTCCGTCACAAGCATGCACACACGCTTCATATTCATCTTTGAAAAAGCAGTTGTTTCCTTCTAACGGCAGTAAGCCGAGCAGTTCCTCTCGGAAGCATTTGCCTTAAAAAAAAAAAACTGACATATATGCACAATTGTGCAGTATCAGTTTTATCTGTGGACTCATCCTCTGCTATAGACATGACATCAGCTTTCTTCACGTCTTCTAACAGCGTTTCACACACATTTGTAGCAAGAAGTTCAACCCTGTGAATATTTGAAGTGTCTGACGGGTACGTTTTTAATAGCAGAGGTCACACTCGTTTTTATTTTGTTGTCCTTTTATAACCTCATTCACGACAGCCAGCATGCAGTCTTTTACGGTTTCAAAGTCTGTAAATGGCCTTTTCTTCTGTGCCAAGATCCAGGAAACACGAAGGGAAGCTGCTGTAGCTCCTGGGCTGTGCATGTCCACACCATAGCAGTACAGCACCGCTTGTACGATGCAATCAAACTGCACGTTTGCAGCCTCTCCTGAGATCCCTCTGGAACGTTTGAGCTGAAAGTCTGGTGTTTCTCAATGTGGGGTCTCCTCACATTGTAATCTTTTTGTACCCCAACGCACTCGCTGAAAATCAATCACATCGGTTTGGCGTTTGGGTTTGGCGGTAAAATAAACAAATGTTTGTCGGTCGAGGCAGGGTTAACCCGCCGGTTTTCATTGTCAATTTTACGTTTCTGGGTTGAGAAAGACATGTTAGATCGTAGACTACTATCAGCGCTTCTGACACACGTTAACGCGCTGCATTGTGGGTTTAATGTTGCTAGGCCACGCAGAGTGTTGCATTCATGGTCTGTTAATACTGTAGGAATTTCTGAAGGCTCGTGTTTTTCTTGGTTTTTCTCTGCGTTTCTTGGGGGACCAGGGGCTGGGCCATTCGGAGGTGGCTTCTGGGCCGCATGTGGCCCGGGGGCCTCCGTTTGAATAGGCCTGGTCTAGATCCTCTTCCTTTGCCAAGGATCCATACCCCCGCTTCCGTGATGAGCTAACCCACTCCCTGTCACATAAACCTCCATCACCGACCAGCCAGTTGTCCAACTCCCCCTTAGGTTACACTCATGTACACACAGCCAAGTGACATGCTTGTATTTTATTCAGTTTACTTTTTCTATTATGTAGTGGTTAAATAGTGCATCTGACCTATTAAGACCTGTTCCTGATCGGCCTTTGATTTAAAAAAAAAAGAAGAAAAAAAAAAAAAAAGTCTTTGAACTTAAATCAAGTCACTTCATCATTGTTGTCTAAAAAGGCTTTTTTTTTTTGTGATGATCTGATACCTGTCCAGCTGATTTTCATGCAATTAACCAGATTATTTGTGTTATTGTGTTATTATTTTTCAACCAGATTATTTGTGTCCATGTAAACACATTTGGTGTTTTGTCCATTAATCCATGCTGTACCTCCCATGCATTGTTTTTAAAATGAATTTCCCTCAGTCGCTAAAAACAAATGGTTGCCTTTTTTAATTAAAATCCGAACATCAAAACTAATTTGGATATCATTTAAGAAAACAAAATGCCTGTGGTAATATTTTCAAATTGCTAATGTGCTTCAGACCTCTTTTAAAACAAAGTACTGGAGGTGTACGTGGTGCCTTACTTGTTCCTTAGGTTGTTCTTTACAGTAGCAGACCAAGCCGCAACTGCTGTGTACAACGATCCTGGTGCTTAGCATAAGCCTCCACACTTATCCCTGGTACTGTTGGAACAAGATACTCTAAATAGCGGCACTCTGCTGGTGTGCGCGCGGCTCTCCTAGGCATGTATAACCACTTCTACCCCACCCTTCAGTCTTGACACCAACCGAGCAAGTCATTACTTTCATTTTAATTGATGGTTTAATTGATTGTTTAACAATTATATCACTACACATTGCATTATTTGCATTAATTTTCAATGCTTGAATGTTGTGGTTGAATGTTATATTGTTTGAATACCAAGTCATTGAAATCGATAATTCTATAGCAACAACTGTCGTCAACATGGGTTGCTAGCTAGTAGCTATTACATGAGGAATCACTGTGCTGATGCTGTCATTTGCCTAACACCATTACATAACACACAGCCTGTTTTAGCCTCCCGAGACACCAGCTCTTTCTTTATGTCACTTGGAGACGGTTGACAAACAAGCAAACTATTTCAAATTAAGGCAAATATTTGTGCTTCACCCTTTTGGTATCAAACTGGATTGTTGGACGTTTTTCATGCAACCTCTTGGGGATGTTGCAGTCCAGTTTTCCTCTGTAGTAAGTGTAATTTTGACAGTACTTCCTGAACACAATCAGATTGTGGTGTTTTAGTATGCTCAAGTATTTGAAGTATGTCTTGGAACTCTATTTAGTATTATGTATATTAGCATGATGGAGATATGGAACAAATATGAATTTGGAGGTCTACACTGTATTACATATTCACAGATAACTGGGCTCAAAGAAAATGTTTTCAGTTAACTGGATTTGGCTCATTGTTGTATTTTTTCATTTTGTTTTATTTTTTCCATTTGCTCTTTTTACATTTAATGTAGTCCTTATTTTATTCATGTTCAAATTGTTTGTTTTCTCAAATTCACATTCATATTTGTTTGTGTCTTCCCTTGAAGTGCAAACAAGTCATTTATTCAGCTCTTATCCTGTCACTGTATGTTATTTGAGCTCCTCTGAATGCATGGTTGGATAAATTGTAGTCAATGCTAGTTAAGGTTTCGATGGTACACTGTTATCATTTTGAACACGCATTGTTTTGTCCTAGTTTCATCACGATCAAGGTTATACTTCAATACAAAAAAGTAAACATGAAAAAATGATAGTGTTTTCTTCCCGGGAAGTCATTTCCATACACGCTTGATAAACAACAATGCCTTCACAATCAAGTGTGATTTACCTTCCTCTATTGTTGATGTGAGTTCAGGACATCTGTTTTTATATTCATAGCCAGTCCATTCCCGAGCTTTGACCCCAATGCTCGGCCCAAGCGTTGGCAAGCCACCCAATTGATTTGAACCTGTAGATATCCACTGAGCCCTCCCAGCGGGAGGGCCCCCAGGACCCCTGCTAGTGCTGCTGTCAACATTCAATTCACCATCAGCTACTGACCCGAATGCTACCCATCTTTTTGGATGGATCAAAATGATGAACACTCGTAGTCCCGATTTCTCCATGCTGGTTCAACCCACCTGCTGGGGGTCGGACAGGAACACACACACCCAGGGTTGGCAGGACCATTCCCATCTACTGCCCTCCATCGAGCTCATTCCCCTGGTTCCATTCTGCTGGTTCACTGCATAGCATTTGGATTAGCAGAGCTGACTTGGCAATTTCCTTTCCTCGGTGCTAATTGGTTTTCCTCCCATGTCTCTTCCCAGTAGGTAACCAGCTCGGCGTCATGGTGCATCAAAGGTGAGCCGGGATGAAATCCATATTGTGCTTCGGAAGACGCGAGCTCATGCGATATAACAAGTGTTTGGGATAATTTGACGTCCGTGTGACCATATGCTTTAGAGCGTTGTCTAAATCTGGGTTTCTAAAGCAATGCAAGACTATAACCTATAATGCCATGAGCTTCCACATGCTGACTTCATTGGTCATTTTGATTCATTGATCATTTGGCAATTGCATACGTTAATTTGCTCGTTGTGGATTATGTACGAATTACACAATGAGGTGTTGAAATTTGTTCGAGGCTCAAATTCTTTATTTGCATTTTGATGTCATTGTAAAATGTCCTTGGTCAGTCAACATTCTCTCTAATCAGTGTCTTGATCATGTCTGTCATAGGGCTATTACAACAGAAGACTTCAAAGTGCCTGATAAGATGGTGGGATTCAGTAAGTACCATCACTCCAGTCAATCCATTGTGATAGTGTTGGGTCACCACAAGGACCTTAACTTGTTGCCCTCCTTCCCTCCTCAGTCATTGGAAAAGGGGGAGAGCAGATCTCCAGAATCCAGTTGGAATCTGGTTGTAAGATTCAGATCGCTCCAGGTGAGTTGCAGCACGCTGGCCCATAGTTCTGATCCTTCACACCGTCTAGTTATTACGTTCCTGCATGTCACCCACTTGTAGCCGTTTCTGAACTTGATGGACTCAAAGTGCTTGACCTTGTAATTGGTAGTGCGTGTGCTGTTTTCCAGAATGGCATCCCTATGCAGGTGTGGAAACGACCATAGGGGCATGGGTAGTTCCCGACAATGCTGATGGCGATGTCTTGTTTATCATTTCTAAACCACACACATTGCTAGAAATGCAATTCCAATACAAAGCCCATCAATGTATACTTTCTTGTAGTGCACAACACCAGCATGCATCATTTGGTTGGCACTTTTAACCAAAGCGTCAGGGATAACCCCAGTGCATGCATCCCAGTGTGATCCCAGCCCTAGCCCCTGAAGAAGGACTGGTATGCTGTACCAGTTGAGCTACACCGGACCTTCTCATGGGGTTGATGTGGAGGCGCTGGACCCCCGGTCCAGTGGCTAACCACCAGCTTGTTTCCTGTGTTGTCATAGAGAGTGGTGGCTTGTTGGACAGACCCTGCACTCTGACTGGGACCCCAGAGAACATTGAGTAAGCAAGCCACAATTATACCATACTATGTTTATTGATGCAGTCAAATGATATTCCCCACAAAACCTCTTCAAAAGACCTCTGTGACTATATGCAACATATGAATGTCTTGCACAAACTATGTTTATCTGTTTTTATAATGGTTGAATATTCAAAATCTTAAATGTGTATGAGTTGATGAGAAATACTCATTTTTAATATTTCCTCATTAGGGGCTGCTTTTGAATTTGATGCATGAATATTTATTTTGGCAATGTTTTGAAGTAATTATAGCCTCATTATTCTTTACCAGGTCATTAGCTTTTGTTTGTGAAAGCAATCAGCCTTCCTATTTCTATTTCTTTTTTTTTTTTAAGCACGAATATAACCAAATTATGGTTGCTTTAAGCGCTAATATATAAAAATATGGTTGTTTTCATGTACCGATGTCATAAACCCTGGACTTTCAATGAAGTTGTGCGTGTGTGTGGATTCATTTAGCATGAATTAAACCGCTCTATTCCATTTGTCATGTACGATGCAAACAGCCAGGATTCAGCGTGTTTGTTTTGCTCTGACTGTAGAAGTGTTAATTTGGCTCTCTGGTTCTCCTCCTAGGCAGGCCAAGCGGCTTCTGAACGAGATCGTGGAGCAGTGTCGGTACGGGCCCGGCTTCCACACAGACATGGACGGCAACAGCTCCATCCAGCAGATCCTCATCCCTGCCAACAAAGTGGGCCTGGTCATTGGCAAGGGAGGGGACACCATCAAACAGCTGCAGGTAGGAGGCCAAGATGCTAATACCCTTTGTGAATAATTCATGGCCAATAGTGAATGTAGACGTCGTGCTAATCGAGTAAATGGCTTTAACATCAGCAATGAATGAATATTTTATTCTCAATAAGTGTTGGCTGTCCTGGTGGAGCAATGGAGAACAAGGGGAACTGGATTTGAAGGATTTGCATCCTTTTTTAATCTATATTTCAAAAGTGGGGTGCTTTTGAAATCGACATTTTAAATGAAGGAAGGAAAAGTTATTAAGAAAGTTTAAATAATATTTTATTGCAACTACGAGCACTAAACGAATGTTGCATTCCACAATTTTACCTTAACCGTGGTCCTAATGTTGGACGAAGCGGAGACCACACCATTCTGTTGGCCCAGGGCCGTGTGTCCCTCTGGTCCTTACGTCTGCTCATGCCCCTGCAGGAACGCACCGGGGTGCAGATGATTATGATTCAGAATGACCCCTTACCCACTGGGGCAGACAAGCCCCTGAGAATCACTGGG